>OX463229.1:67390805-67515805 GCA_949820135.1 Sylvilagus floridanus
CGAGTGGCCCGTGTGAGGGGACGCACAGCTGGGCGAGGAGCACGCTCCCCGGTGTGGGGCTCTCAAGGACCAGGCTCGCAGCGTCCCGGGGCTCTGGCTCTCGCCGTGGCCCGCGGTCCCTGTGCTCGAGCCGGAAGGCCGGAGCTGGCAGTGCGGCCCACTCGACTCGGGCCTGGCGTGGAGTGCGAGTGTGGAGAGGCTTCTTCCGTCTGTCCGTGGAGTCGCTTGCTGACTATTTCAAAGCATATTTAGATCAAGTAGATTGAGAATAAAGCTTCCAGGAACGAGGAATTATGTGCCAGTCTGTGGGAAGAATGTGGTAAACGCACTCCCCGGAGCACGTAGAAGCGCAGGTGAACGCGTGCACTCACCGTTTCTGGGTGCAGCGCGCGCCCGTGCCTCCGTTTAATTTCAGCCAATCACAGGCGTGATGCCTGAAGAGGGAGGGAGATGTTGTTCTCTTTGAGTAGATTTTGTCTGGCATTGGCATTTGTCACCGGGAGAACAAAGGCGTGAAGACAGCAGGGAGCTGACGTGCGAGGACCAGGGAGCAGGCAGCCGCCCCCGCTGTGCTGTGCGCCTGCATCGCGTGGTCCCCGAAGGCTCCGTCTGAAACGCTGTCCCCCCAGTGTTTTCCAGGGTGCCTCACCATCCAGATCCGCACCGTCCTGTGCATCTTCATCGTGGTCTTGATCTACTCGGTAGCCCAGGGCTGCGTGGTGAGCGTCTCTCCCTCCCACAGGGGCCCAGGGCTGTGGACATGGGGACGGGAGGACAGCACGGGCCGGGGCTGCTGTGAGAAGCAGGTGATGAGAGCCGCACCCAGAGGACAGGTGCCCTCGCCCCAGGAAATGCTCTTGTGCAGGGAACAGACACAGAGTGGAGTAACGTGACGGAGTAGAGCAGGAGTGACAGATAAGATGGGTGTGAGAGTAGCAGGTGGAGGGGAGGAGGGGTGAGGGTGGAGGGGAGGAGAAGTGAGGGTGGAGGGGAGGAGGGGTGAGGGTGGAGGGGAGGAGGGGTGAGGGTGGAGGTGAGGAGGAGGGACGGTGGAGGGGAGGAGGGGTGACGGTGGAGGGGAGGAGGGGTGAGGGTGGAGGGGAGGAGGGATGAGGGTGGAGGGGAGGAGGAGAGACGGTGGAGGTCAGGAGGGGTGAGGGTGGAGGGGAGGAGGAGTAAGGGTGGAGGTGCGGAGGCGTGAGGGTGGAGGGGAGGAGGGGTGAGGGTGGAGTGGAGGAGAAGTGAAGGTGGAGGGGAGGAGGGGTGAGGGTGGAGGGGAGGAGGGGTGAGTGTGGAGGGGAGGAGGGGTGAGGGTGGAGGGGAGGAGGAGTAAGGGTGGAGGTGCGGAGGCGTGAGGGTGGAGGGGAGGAGGGGTGAGGGTGGAGTGGAGGAGAAGTGAAGGTGGAGGTGAGGAGGGGTGAGGGTGGAGGGGAGGAGGGGTGAGTGTGGAGGGGAGGAGGGGTGAGGGTGGAGGGGAGGAGGTGTGAAGGTGGAGGGGAGGAGGAGTGAGGGTGGAGTGGAGGAGAAGTGAAGGTGGAGGGGAGGAGGGGTGAGGGTGGAGGAGAGGAGGGGTGAGGGTGGAGGTGAGGAGGGGTAATGGTGGAGGGGAGGAGGAGTGAGGGTGGAGGTGTGGAGGAAGGAGGGTGGAGGGGAGGAGGGGTGAAGGTGGAGGGGAGGAGGAGTGGAGGGTGGAGGTGAGGAGAGACAGTGGAGGGGAGGAGGGGTGATAGTGGAGGGGAGGAGGAGTGAGGTAGAGGTGAGGAGTGAGGGTGGAGGTGAGGAGGAGAGTGGAGGGGAGGAGGAGTGAGGTAGAGGTGAGGAGTGAGGGTGGAGGTGAGGAGGAGAGTGGAGGGGAGGAGGAGTGAGGGTGGAGTGGAGGAGGAGTGAGGGTGGAGGGGAGGAGGGGTGAGGGTGGAGGTGAGGGGGGTGAGGGTGGAGGGGAGGGGGAGTGAGGGTGGAGGGGAGGGGAGAGACAGTGGAGGGGAGGAGCAGTGACAGTGGAGGGGAGGGGGAGTGATGGTGGAGGGGAGGAGGAGAGACAGTGGAGGGGAGGAGGAGTGACATTAGAGGGGAGGAGGAGTGAGGGTGGAGTGGAGGACGAGTGAGGGTGGAGGAGAGGAGGGGTGAGGGTGGAGGGGAGGAGGGGTGAGGGTGGAGGTGAGGAGGGGTGAGGGTGGAGGGGAGGAGGGGTGAGGGTGGAGGGGAGGAGGAGTGAGGGTGGAGGGGAGGAGGGGTGAGGGTGGAGGTGAGGAGGGGTGAGGGTGGAGGGGAGGAGGGGTGAGGGTGGAGGGGAGGAGGAGTGAGGGTGGAGGGGAGGAGGGGTGAGGGTGGAGGTGAGGAGGGGTGAGGGTGGAGGGGAGGGGGAGTGAGGGTGGAGGGGAGGGGAGAGACAGTGGAGGGGAGGAGCAGTGACAGTGGAGGGGAGGGGGAGTGAGGGTGGAGGGGAGGAGGAGAGACAGTGGAGGTGAGGAGGAGTGAGGGTGGAGGGGAGGAGGGGTAACAGGGTGGAGATGAGGAGGAGTTATAGTAGAGGGGAGGAGGAGTGATGGTGGAGGGGAGGAGGAGAGACAGTGGAGGGGAGGAGGAGTGACGGTGGAGGGGAGGAGGAGTGATGGTGGAGGGGAGGAGGAGTGACAGTGGAGGGGAGGAGGAGTGATGGTGGAGGGGAGGAGGAGAGACAGTGGAGATGAGGAGGAGTTATAGTAGAGGGGAGGAGGAGTGATGGTGGAGGGGAGGAGGAGAGACAGTGGAGGGGAGGAGGAGTGAGGGTTGATGTGAGGGGAGAGACAGTGCCAACCTCCCAGGTTTGGGGGAGAGGCGGGCCTGGTTCCTGCCCTCCCTGGCCCCTTTCCTGCCCTGGCCTCAGGGCTGTGAGACCGGCCGGGGCCCTGGGCTGGCCAGCAGATGCGGGTGGGGCTGGGAGCTGGAGCGCCCCTTGTGGATGCTTACTGAGCCCCTGCGCCCTCGCCTCCCAGGTGGGCTGCCTGCCCTGGGCCTGGCCCGCCAAGGCCAACAGCTCCATGGTGGTCCTGGCAGCCGGCGGCCGGCGCACCGTGCTGCCCGCCATGCCCTGTGAGTCTGCGCCGCACGCCCTGCTCTGCTGCCTGGTGGGCACCCTGCCGCTGGCCGTGTTCCTGCGCGTGTCCTCCCTGCCCAAGATGGTCCTGCTGTGTGGGCTCACTGCCTCCTACATCCTGGCCCTGGAGCTCGGCGGCTACGGCAAGGCCGGGTGAGTGAGGCCCGGACGGCCCCGCGCTGCCTCGGCACCTGCTGTACGGCTTCGCGTGCTCCCCTGCTGGTGGGAAGGCCGCTGAGGACCAGGCCGGCGCAGGATTTGCTGTGGTGGCCTGTCGCTGCTCTGCAGCCCGGGTCGGAGCCAGGCCTCGGGGGTCCCATGGCACAGAGGCTTGGGGCCTGGCCCCTGCAGCGGCAGTAGGGGTGTCCCCGCCAGAGGGGCTGCTCCGAAGGTGCTGGGGGTTGGTGGGCCGGGCTCTGATGGTCTCTTCTCCCCACAGGGCCGGAGCTGCTCCGGGGCGCAGCTACGAGCCAGTCATGGCCATCCTGCTCTTCTCCTGCACACTGGCCCTGCACGCCAGGCAGGTGGACATCAAGCTGCGGCTGGACTACCTTTGGGCAGCGCAGGCAAGCAGGGGTGGGCCGGGGGCTGCAGGGAGCCTTGAGCGAGCGCCAGGCGTGTGTCCCAGAGGCCCGTGCTCTGCTGGGTGCAGGAGTCCCCCGCGGGGACGTGTGGGGCAGGAGACCGTGCAGGGGCCGTCGGACGGGCAGTGCTCCCCGTCCTGCTCCGAGGGCCCGGCCTCTGCGGGCTGCACTGGCCACAGGTGTCACTGGGAAGTCAGACGCCAGCGTAGGAGGTCTGCACTCAGGGACTGGGACTCTTGCTTATTTATCTATTTTTTGACAGGTACGCGGGGAAATTGAGGCAGTTTGGGAGACTTGGAGAAGTAGTGGTGTGGGCGGCTGTGGGCCCCAGCCACCTGGCACCAGGTGGGGTCACGCTTTCTTGACGTCCGCAGGTGGCTGCGGGTTCAGGTGCCGCAGGCACTGCCTGCCGGTGTTTGCTCTCTGTGCCTGCCGTGCGGCCGCACTGAGATGCCGGGGCTTGCCCGTGGCCACTCCACGGTGGGGCCAGGACAGCGCGTGGTGCTTGTGTAAGGTTCAGGTGGGAGCCCCAGGCTCACCTGCAAGACACCTCACAGGCTTGGGGCCACCACGGGGGCCCCCAGGAAGTGGTCCCGGGGTCCAGCCCCAGGTGGCCATTGGGAGGGGGCAGTTGGGCAGGTGTCGCGTGTGCATAGCGGAGGCCACACTCTTACTGATGAGGTCAAGAGACCAGAGTGACCCTTGGACTGGTAAAGGAGGCAGGGGCAGGGCACCCCAGGCTGGCGAAGAGCTCCCGGCAACCTCGGTGGGAGGGTCCCCAGAGCCGGGGACAGGGGAGCCGCGTGATGAGGTTCACACCTTTGGGCCAAGGCATCTACCAGCCAGAGCAGCTGCTGAGCCAGCAGGGCCCCACCCGCTCCCTCTCTGCCTGCCAGCTCCTGTGGGTGCTCCCCACTGACGCAACCAGCCCCCGGCAGGAGCCAGCGAGCCTGGGTGACCTCGCAGGGACAGGGCGCGGGGAGCGGGCTGCAGCACACACAGGCTCCCGCAAGGGGGACCTGGCCTGGTGAGGCGGGTCTGAGGCTCGCCAGGTAACGGGAGAGCGTCCTGCAGGTGAGGGGGCCTGAGCCTCGCCTGGTAGCTGGAGAGTGTCCTCTATGGGGCGGTGCTGCCCGCGTGCTCCTTGGCTGGCTCTGCTGGCCGTCGGGGGTAGCCCCGCTGTCCTGCCCCTTTGCCTTCAGCTGCCCTCTGGCCTCAGGTCTTTTCCTTGTGGACGGCTGCTCTGAGCAAGGGTGGGTTCCGGTTGAGCCGAGGGGATCGGGCATCGGGGATCGCAGTTTGCAGATGTGCTGTCTCGGGGCTCTGGGGATGCCCTCGGCAGAGCCGTTTCCTCCTCACTGGGGTCCTGGCGCCCGGAGCTGTGCTTGAGTGTGGGTGTTGGTCAATACGGGGCTGCCCTGCGCTGTGTGTGAGCGAGCCAGCGGGTGTTCCTGGCGGGTCGGGGAGGAGGCGTTCTTTGAAGCTAACACGCTGGCATATTTCTGCACGGATCTGTCGTGAGAAACAACACCGCTGTTTCCCGTAACCCTAGCACAACACGGAACTTTCCAGAGCTGGCGTGAGTGCCCCTGGACAAAGGTGTGGGCGGGTTGTAAACAGCAGAGTGCCCGGGTGGTTGTGCAATGGCCGGGCCGGCTGTTACTCATTCACCGAGGACGGACGGGGTTGCCAGTGACGACATCCCCCCTGCCCCCAGTCGTCCGCCCTGCCCCCAGTCGCCGTTGGCACAGGGTGTTGTTGTCGCCGTTGGCACTGGGCACTGTTGTCGCCGTTTGGTCAAAACCCCAGGCTAATGCACCAGCAGATGCGTTCCTGAGGGAACTTGCGGGTGTGTGGTAACAGGTGTCCCGGGGTGGGGGCCTGCGGCGTGGCCAGGGTGCAGGTGGGCTTCCGGGTGGAGGAGGGTACCCTCGGGCAGGGCCGTGCTTGGGCAGTGTCCAGTTATCCTGCCGCTGTGAGAGGTGTTGGAGTCTACACCCTGACTGGGCGGGGTTTCCCAGTGCCATCGGGGTGGCTGCAGGTGCCCTGGTGGTCTGCTGTCACATAAGAGTGTTGAGGCATGTCCCCTGAGAGACCAGCCCTCCGTCTCCGGGGTGTCCTAGGAGAGCCTCCTTTCTCACTAGTCACGTGGCTCGTCTCCCACTCTGTCTGCTGTGTCGGTGATCCCGCTGGCATATCTGCTCCCACCGGTTTGCTGCTAACCCTGTGTTGTGTCGTTTACTGAACCCGGTGTCTCCTAAGCCACATGCCACTGGACTTTGCCTTTGTGTCCATAGTTAATGAATCCACACCTTTTACTGCGGCTGGTCGGGACCCTCCATAGGCAATGAAGTGTGCATGTGTTTAACCTGCCATCATTTGTTTCCACGTTCCCTTCTTCCTGCCTGTTTTTGGGTTATTTTATTATTCCACTTTTCTCCTGGCCTGTCAGCCATGCCTCTGTTGTATTATTGTGACGGGCACCTCTCAGTCTGTCCTCATGTGGTCTCAGGCTGTGTCCGCTACAGGCCGGGCGTGTCCCTCATGGGTCCTGGCCCCCAAGGGGACGTCACTGCAGGTGGGGGGTCCTAAGGGGGAGGAGCCCTTGTGGGTGGGACTCGTGTCACGAGAGGGTGCCCGCACCCCTGTGCCACGTGGGACATGGTGAGACGGGGCAGCCGTGGTCAGGACAGAATCTGGCAAGCTGGTGGCCGGACCTCAGCCCTCCAGGCCACACAGCGGGGAGAAGCAGGACCAGGCCAGGCCGCTCCTCACGGTCCAGGATTTTGTGCGTGCGCTGTAATCCCAGGTGTGTCGTTCCTGCTTCTGGCTGGAGACTTTCGGTGAGGGGGAGCCAGCCCCTTCCCGTCAGGTGCGGCTGCTGGCGCCTCCGCCCTGGCTGTGCTGTGGAGCCGGCCCCGCCCGGCCTGGTCCTGCTGCCCGGCGGACTTGCGGGCACCCCTCTCAGGTCTCCTGGGGATCGGCTCTTGCAGACATTGCACGTCTGAGAATTCCTCGTTTGCCTTCGTGGCTGCGGGACAGATTTGCTGAGCGCAGGGTGTCAGTGCCTGGAAGCCGCCGCGCCTCCTGCCTGGCGTCGGTTCTGGCGAGAACCTGCGTCGTCTTCGTCTCGGTTTCCGCGAGTGCGTGTCGGGCTCCTCCAGGTTTCCCCGTTGTCGCGGCTGTAACTGGCGTGACTGTCATGTGCGCGCTGCGGTTTGCTTCAGGCTTCCTGCGCCTAGGGTCTGTTGAGCTTCTCGGATCTTTAGGTTTATTGTTCACAAAAAATTAGAGCAGTCTTTCAGCCGTGAGTTCTTCCAGTGTTTTTGTGTCCATCTCTCCCCGTTTCTCTCTCCTTCAGGGCCGCCCGTGACAGCTGTCAGGCCACGCCCCTCTCCCCTCTCTCCTTGGGGCCCCACCCATGGCTGTGCCAGGCCACCCCCTTTCCCCTCTCTCCTTGGGGCCCCCACCCACGGCTGTGCCAGGCCACCCCCTTTCCCCTCTCTCCTTGGGGCCCCCACCCACGGCTGTGCCAGGCCACCCCCTTTCCCCTCTCTCCTTGGGGCCCCACCCATGGCTGTGCCAGGCCTCCCCCTTTCTCCTCTCTCCTTGGGGCCCCCACCCACGGCTGTGCCAGGCTCTCGGAGCCGACCCACACCGCACGATGCTGGGTCCACATCTGTTGCTGTCTTCCCCGTACTTCACCTGTTTGCACAGCCGTGCCCGAGCCTACCGATCCTTTAACCCAATCGGTATGTTTTCCACCTCAGCCATTGCAGCTTCCTGGGTGCTGGACTTAGGTCTTTCTTGATATCTTCTCTGTGCCTGCTTAACACATTTCCATGAGCCTCTGCGGTGCATAGAATGCGTTTATAATAACCATATAATAACCAAAGATTTACTTATTTATTGAAAGTCAGAGTTACACAGAGAGAGGAGAGGCAGAGAAAGAGAGAGAGAGAGGTCTTCCATCCGATGGTTCACTCCCCAATTGGCCACAATGGCTGGAGCTTCGCCGATCCAAAGCCAGGAGCCAGGAGCTTCTTCCGGGTCTCCCATGTGGGTGCAGGGGGTCCAAGGACTTGGGCCATCTTCTACTGCTTTCCCAGGCCACAGCAGAGAGCTGAATTGGAAGTGGAGCTGCCGGGACTAGAACCGGTGCCCATATGGGATACTGGTGCTTCAGCCAGGGCATTAACCCGCTGCCCCACAGCGACGGCCCCTGTAATAACCATTTTAATGTCTTTGACTAACCTGATCAACTGCACTCCAAGTCAGCATCCCCTCATTTCTCCTCTCGGTCAGGGAGCCGTCCTGCTTCTTGGCTTGTGTTAATTTCTGGTGGATGTAGACATGACTTCCTAAAATTACCCTTGATCCTTTGGGGCCCAGGTCGGCCACCTGCCAACATTTTGAGCCTTCGAGGTCTTGCTTTTGTTAGGGAGAGCATGGGAGCATTGGCTCTGGAATGGTTTCCTGCCGTGGTGCACAGCCCTTCTCCGCGTTCTGCCTGCTGCTGGGGAATCCCGAGGCTCCCGTTTCTTCCGCTGGAGGCAGAGCTGTTCTCGGGGCTGTGTGAGTGCTGGGGGTTGTTCCCGTCATCCTGTGGGGCTCTCGGTCCCTGAGCTGTGCTCCGCAGGGCTCTGCCTGGGGCTTGGGGGGCCCCCTGCTCTGGCCTCTGGAGCCCCCCTCCTCCCTGGTACCTTTTCCAGGAGGTTGGGCCCTGTGGGCTCCCCCACCTCAGTCCTGTCCACTCTGGGAGCCGCCTGTTCCCCATGGACCCCTGCCAAGAGGGACACAGAGCTCATCTGGGCAGCAGGCAGAACTGCATTGTGGGTGGGGGGAAGGCAAAGCCAGCTCAGCCGTAGGCCCCCCTCCCCCGCCGAGCCCCCCATTGGCTAAAGTCCTGACTTGGGCCATGGTCCTTCCTGGGGAGGCCTGGGCCGCACCCAGCCTGCTGGGCTGAGCCTGGACAACTGGATGGCAAGGGCCTTCAAGCCAGTCTGGGGTCAGAGCACTGGCTGGAGGAGGGGAGGGTGCGGGAGGGTTCCAGTCCTCTGTGCCCTGTCAGGCTGCACTGGGAGCGGAGTGGGGACGGAACCCGGGCCCAGGATGGAAGTCCAGAGGGGAGGCCCTCGCACAGCGTCCAGCTGAGGGTCCAGGTTGGACGAGGCAGGTGGGTGGGGTTGGAGGAAGAGTGGACAGAGGCTCGAGGAGAAGCTGGGGATAGATTGCTTGCTACCGTGCAGGGAAGGTGACTTCTGGAAATGCCAGTGTTGGTGGGAGGAGCCATGGGCAGAGGGGGACAGTGTGTGGTTCTGGGCACCGCGGGAGGGAGGCTGGAGAGCGGCGGGGTCCGGGGGGCCCTAACTGCGGGAGGTGTCCTGGTGGCTCTCAGGCGGGGAGGTGCTGCAGCCACAGCGTCCCCAGGAGGCCCCGTAGCATCCACAGAGCTTCATCCTTCCCTCCAGGGATGACGTGTGCCACGTGGTTTAGGGAGGGAACCTTGTCCAGGAACCCGGCTGGAGGCCACCAGAGCTTCTCCAGCCCCCGAGGCCCCCGGGGCCCCAGCCCAGAAGTGCCACGTGGGCTCGCTCTGCCTCGGGGTGGGTGAGCGTGGACACTTCCTGTCCCCCTGAGAGGTCGGAGGTGACCATTAGGGATGTCTGTGTCTCTCCTCGTGGTGGTGACACCGCGCGGAGTCGTCTGCCATCTTTGAGCTGTGTGTGCCCTGTGTTGCCACGGTGCACGTTGAATCCAGCCCTCTGTGCTTTCCTGAAGCGGGGTGCCTGCCCCCCAGAAGGGCACTGGGCGACTGAGTGGGCGTGGGGAGGCGCATTCGTCGCAGGTGAGAGGTGTGCTCTTAGAGCCAAGGTGGCGCTCCGCTCTGGGCAGGTGCCCGCTGGCCCTGGCAGGGGGCCCGTGTTGGCCCCGGGCCCTCCCTTTGCACGCAGCATGCACGGGGCCCTGGCTCAGCTGTGTGTTGTGCTGTTCTGTTTCCCCAGCAAGTGACCTGGGTGGTGACCTCCTCGAAATCGATGCGGCTGGGCCAGCCGTTTCCAAAACATTCCCTGGCAGGAAGGGAGGCAGGAGCGCGCTCGGCCAGCGGCAGCCGAGCCTGTGTCTCTCGTGATCTGGTGACAGGAGTGGCCGGTCGCCCACGACACGGCTCTTTCTGGAAAACGCTGCAGCTTCCTGGCTCATCCGAAAGCCTTCTCAGGAGAGCGTTCCGTCTTACTGTCAGGGTGTGACAGTGCGACTTCTGCTCAGTTGATAGGAATACGTGGCCTGGGTGTCACCTGTGCCTGGGTTAGGCTCCGTGGTGATGGAGGAGGGACAACCGCTCTGATGGTCCATGCGTGGGAGTGGGCGGAACTCACGGCCAGGCCCTCCACGCACAAGCCCGTGAACCAGGATTGTACCTGCCTCACCTGTGTCCAGTCCCGTTGTCACTCAACTGTTGGTCCCCACAGTGGCACTTGGGAGACAGCGAAGGTTTTTTATGCCGCTAATAAACAAACAACAGTACCACTGCTTGTTCACCTCCCCTCAGAAACCTGTCTCCTGTGCAGGTCAGAGCGCAGTGTGTGGACGCGTGGCGAAGACACGCGTCTCACGTGGGGACCTTGGCTGTGGCACACTCGGCAGGGGCCTCTTGGCCAGGCTGGCGGGCAGCATACTGGGAAGGCCACCTCTGACGTGGCGTCTTTCAGCCGCGTCATACCCAGGAGACCATACGGTGGGAGACGCTCGTGCCAGCCACATCCTGGCCACGGCTCGGGAGCGGGCCTGGCGTCCTGGGCTTGTGGCACCATTTTCCCTGCTCAGGAGTTTGCTGTCCCGTGAGCCAGGAGCCGCCTGGCTCCCAGGCCTTCGCTGACCGCCGGCCGGGGGTGGGACCTGCCCTGTCGGCCCCCCCTACCTTGGCAAGACTGCGGCTGGTGGACAGCACGTTGGGCCCCAGGGTGCTGGCCCGTCCCCGAGCCGCCACCTCTCCTCCTTAGTGTCTAGAGGGAAAACAGGAGCCCCAGGGAGACGCCACCCCACCCCCTGGCTCCCGGCATTGTGGGGCGGGTGAGGCTGGGGCGGGCGTGCTGGCGGCGGGGAGCCGGCAGCTTTACCCCCGGATGCCCCAGCAGGTGGGGTGCTGGCTCCGCTGGTGTGAGTGGCTCTCCGGACCCTTGCCGTGGCCCTGGCGCCCCTGGTGGGGAGGAGGGGAGGGTTGAGTGTAGACCGTGGGCACGCCTGGGGCCTCATGCGTGTGATCTCACAGAAGCGTGCGTGGGCGGCGAGGGCCACGTGGCCGGGGGACTCACGGGGCTCCCGGCCCGCAGGCGGAAGAGGAGCGGGACGACATGGAGCGGGTGAAGGTGGACAACAAGCGGATCCTCTTCAACCTGCTGCCCGCCCACGTGGCCCAGCACTTCCTCATGTCCAACCCACGCAACATGGTGAGCGCCCGATCGCCACGGACCCCGCGGGTGCCACGCGCAGCCTCTCTGCGTCCCCTGCAGGCCCGGGCCGGGAGGGGCAGGTGCAGGGGTTTTCTTCGGTGCCGTAGCCCGGAGGGAATGCAGAGAACGCGGCTCCCATTGCCCCCAAGGGAGGGAAACCGAGCAGAGGCTGCAGCGCAGGGTGTGGGGCGTGGGGCGTGGGCCGGGCGTGGTGTCCCTGGCCTCTGACTCAGGGCTCCGGGCGCCTTAGCCCAGGGGCGGCGTGCTGTGCGTGCCCCTGAAGTTCTAGTAGCCCATGTCCCAGGGCTGTGCTCGCGTGGCAAGGCTCTCAGAACTTCCGTGGAACGCGCCAGAGCCCCAGACTCCAAGCGAGGTGTGGGCTGGGTTCCGGGTCCTGGAGGCAGCCCGGGCCCCCCTTGTCTCCGAGCTGTCTGGCCTGAGTCACACCCTCCTGCTCGGCTGTGCAGAGCCCTCCCCTGTGGGCTCTGATTACGCTGATTGGCTGAGCTTGGGGATGAGGTGGCTCCAGAGCCTCGATGATTGTGTGGGGCTGACCCAGAGCCTAGTGTCTGTGTGGGGCTGACCCAGAGCCCGGTGCCCGTGTGGGGCTGACCCAGAGCCCGGTGCCCGTGTGGGGCTGACCCAGAGCCCGGTGCTCGTGTGGGGCTGACCCAGAGCCCGGTGCCCGTGTGGGGCTGACCCAGAGCCCGGTGCCCGTGTGGGGCTGACCCAGAGCCCGGTGCCCGTGTGGGGCTGACCCAGAGCCCGGTGCCCGTGTGGGGCTGACCTGTGCCCTGGCCCTACAGGACCTCTACTACCAGTCCTACTCCCAGGTGGGCGTCATGTTCGCCTCCATCCCCAACTTCAACGACTTCTACATCGAGCTGGACGGCAACAACATGGGGGTGGAGTGCCTGCGGCTCCTCAATGAGATCATCGCCGACTTCGACGAGGTGAGGCCGCCGTGGCTGGTGCAGCGTCTCTGTGGCTGCAGCGGGGGAGAGCAGAGCCCGAGGCACACCGTGCCATCCCCAGGGGGTGGGACAGGCCACTGGGCGGGGCTGGGCACCAGTGCACCTGGCTGGCAGCCTCCTCACCACGTGGGTGGGCAGGGCTTCCCAGGCCCTCGAGTGGCGGGGGACAGGGCCACATCCTGCCCTGTCCTTTCTCACCGCCCCTCCCAAAGGAGGTCCCAGAACCCATGTGAGGCCCAAAACGATGGAGTCGGGTTGTGTCCAGAAGGCGCTGGGCCACTCTGCTTAGCTCCTGGTGGCCGCCGGCTGTGGTGCTGTTTCTTAAATGTTGTGTAATGTTTACCAGTTTTGTGTTTTAAACAAAGCTCATGGACAAAGACTTTTACAAGGACCTAGAGAAGATCAAGACCATCGGGAGCACCTACATGGCTGCAGTGGGGCTGGCGCCCACGGCCGGCACCAGGGTGAGTGCCGTGCTGGGCTGCCTGCTCGGGACCCGGCCCAGCCCTGTGTTCCCTCTGCGCCCCGGGCAGGTTCCTGCGGTTTGTCCTTCCCAGAGCAGGGTTGCGAGTACACGCAGATATGTAGTCGGAATGGATTGGTGTCTATCAGAGAAATCCGATCCACAGTAATGCTCTGAAAGCACCGGCCAGGTGCCTTCGCCAGGGGCTTCTCCCAGTGGCGCAGTTCTCTCCTCCCTCCTCCAGGAGGCGCAAGGAGTGAACACGTGGTAGCCAGTGCGCGGCCAGCACCACCCAGAGTCCTCAGCAGCAGACACTGCGAGGAAGGAGAGTTGCAGCCGGGGTTTCTCCAGGACAGCGATGCGGAGATCCTCAACACACGTTAGCAAGTGGAATCCAAAAATAAATAAAAAGAATTACAGGTCAAGACCAAGTTAGACGTACTCCAGATACGCAAGGCCAGCTCAGCTTTCTCAAGCGAGTTGTGCAATCCAGTGTGTCCGTAGGACAAAGAAGATAAAGATGATCCCAGCAGTCGGTGAGAGGAGTCACCTGGCTCTGCCCAGCACCCATGCTGGCGGGAGCTCTGGGTGACCAGGAAGAGAAGGGAACGTCAGTTTACGTAGAACACCTGCAGGAGCCCACAGCGTGGCCTTACGCCCTGGAACGAGATGACCGTCCCCGGGCCGCAGCCTGAGTGGGCCCGGGAGGCAAGTGTCGGCCAGATGGGAGGCTGTGCCGCCTGCTCCGTCTGCCTGTGAACGGGTTTGCGTGGGAACAGCCGAGCACTGGATAGTCTCGGTTACCCGGGTTTGCCGTGAGCATAGCCGAGCGCTGGATTATAGCCGAGTTCTGGATTACAGCCGAGTACCGGTTTATAGCCGAGTACTGGGTTATAGCTGAGTACTGGATTAGCCTCTCGTTTCTTTGTAAACACAGCAGCTCCCTGACTTTGAGGGCTATTAAATTTTCCTTTAAAAATAAAAATTAAAAATCTTGGAGCTGCCGCTGTCCCCTGAAAGGACCCCTGTTTCACACACACACACACACACACACACACACACACACACTTGTGTACATACCTGTATACATGTATGTGCATATACAGGTATACATGTACACATACATGCATGGACATACATATACACACTCACATTCATGCACACGTAATCCTAACACATAAATACACACTCACATAATCACACACACACTCACAATCACACACAAATATAGACTCACCTTCACACACTCACATAATCTTACACACACATGAATATACACCCAGATATTCACATATACATGGAAATATACATTCATGCACTCACATAATCACACATACACTTACACATCATCTCCCACACAGAACACTCATGTACACTCACATTCTTTTCTCTCTCTCTCTCTCTCTCTCTCTCTCACACACACACACACACACACACACACACTTGCGTGCAGGCCCAGGCTCTCGGGCTAGGGATGGAGGCCGGGGCTGCTCCCTCCCCTCTGCCGTCCCCCTTTGCATGGGCAGTGACCATGCTGTTGTCCCTGCAGGAGCCCCCAGGCAGCCCCGTGCCCTGTGGCTCACATGGCTTCGGGTGGGTCCTGTCTGCCCCCCAGGGCTGGGGTCTACTCCAGCTTCTGCCCACGAAGAGGACCAGCTGTGTGTGTCCCAGCCAGACACCTAGGGCACCTGCCACCCCCAGGCTGCTGTGCTGGTGGTGGGAGGCGAGCCCCCATCCCGTGAGGGGCGGGGTGCTGGCCAGCCCCTGCCCCCTTTCCCGGCATGCCCCAAACACAAGGCCCCCATCTGTTCCCGCCCAGGCTAAAAAGTCCATCTCCTGCCACCTCAGCGCCCTGGCCGACTTTGCCATCGAGATGTTCGACGTCCTGGATGAGATCAACTACCAGTCCTACAACGACTTCGTCCTCCGTGTGGGTACGTGCTCACGCCTGCTGGCCCGGCTCCCCGTCCTGCCTCAGGGAGGGTGCAGCTGCCCAGAGCCGCCCCCGCGGCAGCTCGGACTGGGGTCCTTGTCCAGGTCCCGAGACCCAGTGGGACTCAGGTGCTGCTGAGAGGCTGAGAGCCACACAGCTGGAGGGAGAGGTGCAGGCATGGGCCACAGGCACCCAGGAAGAGCCCCCGGTGGGACCCTGGGGGGCCTGTGTCCTGGGGGCTCCTTCCGTGGCCTGGGAAGTGAGTGGGGGGAGCCGTCAGTGTCCAGGTTCCTTTAAAGATTTGCAGAGTGGACAGTGAAAGAGAGAGACAGAGAGAAAGGTCTTCCTTTGCTGTTGGTTCACCCCCCAGTGACCGCTGCGGCGGGCGCACCATGCTGATCCAATGGCAGGAGCCAGGTGCTTCTCCTGGTCTCCCATGGGGTGCAGGGCCCAAGCACTTGGGCCATCCTCCACTGTACTCCCAGGCCACATCAGAGAGCTGGCCTGGAAGAGGGGCAACCGGGACAGAATCCGGCGCCCGGACCGGGACTAGAACCTGGTGTGCTGGCGCCACAAGGTGGAGGATTAGCCTAGTGAGCTACGGCACTGGCTGGTGTGTTGGTTTTTAAAACACTTTTATTGGCCGGCGCTGCAACTCAATTGACTAATATTCCTCCTGTGGAAGATTGTTCCTCTTCCTGTCCAGCTCTCTGCTGTGGCCCAGAAGGGCAGTGGAGGATGGGCCAAGTGCTTGGGCCCTGCACCAGCATGGGAGACCAGGAGAAGCACCTGGCTTGTGGCTTCGGATCGGCCACAGCACGCCGGCTGTAGTGGCCATTTAGGGGGTGAACCAATGGAAGGAAGACCTTTCTCTCTGTCTCTCTAAAAAAAAAACCGCTTTTATTCATTTTCATTTTACTTGAAAGGCAGGGAGGGAGGGAGGGAGGGAGAGAGAGAGAGAGACAGAGACAGAGACAGAGACAGAGACAGAGACTGAGACACAGAGGTGGTTCTCATCCACTGGTTCATTCCCAGATGCCCACAGCAGCCAGGGCTGGGCCAGGCCGAAGCCAGGAGTCAGGACGTGGTCTCCCACGTGGGTGGCGGGGGCCCCGGCATCGCGCACCACTGCTGCCTCCCAGGGTGCGCACAGCAGGGAGCCAGGCCTTGAATTCAGGCTCCCCATGTGGGACATGCACGCCCCTGGCTGTTCCACCTGTTTGTATTTTAATCCCCCCCCCCCATTAGACAGTTTACCGGGAACTTCCTGCTAGTACAGGGTAGAGTTAAACTAGAGGAGGACGTTTTCCCCTCTTCTGTCTCTCTCCCTCTCTCTCTCCCTCTCTCCCTCCCTCCCTCCCTCTCCTCTCCCTTCCTAGCTCAGAATGCAAGCTGGAGAGTTCTGGCCGGTTCGGAACTCAAGCACTCCGTGGCCTTAAGAGCGCAGCTGGGTGCCGTGGGGGTGTGGAGATGGTGGCGGGGGGTCCACTTCACGGCAGGTGCACTCGTGTGTGCTTGGCGGCCTGGTGTCCTGGGCAGGTGCTAGCCTGCCGATGGGCCTTGGGCTGTGACCAGAAACAGATCTAACTGTGGGCCAGGGAAAACCGCTTCCACGTTCCTTGCACTCCCATGGGGCAGTGGCTGGCGGGCTTCGGGGCTCATCATGCAGTGGAGCCCAGAAGTAGCCCTGACCATCTCCTCCATGGGCAGGGGCCTCAGGGTGGGCAGAGGGGGCGCCCTCAGTCCCAGAAGCCCTGTGAGGTTCCTCTGGGGTTCCCACTGGGACCTGTCCTGGCCCACACCCCCGTGTCATCTCTCGCTCTTCCTGCACACCAGCCCCCACCATCTCGGGTCTCTGGGGAGTTTGCTAGGCCAGGCTTAAAAACACCCACGCGGCAGCAGGGAAGGGGTAGTGGAGGTGGCCTCGGCGTGTTCCAGGCCACGTCGTGGGGAGAGCTCGCCAGATGCCCTGCCCGAGGCCAGGCCCGGGGGCCCAGGTGCTCAGGTGAGGCCAGGCCAGGGCCCCTGGTGCTCAGGCACCCCATTTTTAGGAGAGGAACCCCAGGCCCAGAGAGAGTGAGTGCTTTGCTGAAGGTGGCACAGGGCCTGGGTCAGGTGATAGCCTGAGACATAACCCCCCCCACCCCCCGCCAAGTGTCCGAGAATTGGCTCAGTGCTGGGACTCATGGTCTGGGGCTGCACCCAACTTAGGAGGAGAAGAGGCTGCACTTGGGGACAGACTGACCACCTCTCTGGTTTTCTCCAGGATCTGGAATCTGCTGACCGACAGTGGCTGCAGGGGGCAGTGGGTGGTGATGTGAGGGTCCCGCTGTCTGCTCAGGGAGCCCAGTGCAGGTGGGGCTTGCGGCTGCCTTCCTGTGAGGCTGGGGGAGCCCCTACTTAGGGTGGAGCCTAGTACCAGGTGACCCCAGGAAGCAGGACCCCAAAGGGAACAGCTTTCCCACCAGCAGCTGTGGCGCCCAGTCCGGGGCAGCCCCCAGCAGGTGCGTGTGGCACTTTGCCAGCTGGCCACAGGCCACACCTGCCCGGTTGTCTCGCAGGCATCAACGTGGGCCCCGTGGTGGCCGGGGTGATTGGCGCTCGCCGGCCGCAGTATGACATCTGGGGGAACACGGTCAACGTGGCCAGTCGGATGGACAGCACTGGGGTCCAGGGCCGAATCCAGGTCAGTTCCCCCAGAAGTCCCCAGAGCACACGCACGCCTGTTCTGCGGGTGAGGGCCCCCGGGCGTGGGGGCCCAGGACCAGCCCGGTGCGTGGCTGGTCTGTGGCAGCATGGACCCCAGCACGTGTCAGGGCGTCTGCTGGAGCTGGAGTTTGCCACCTGACTGTCCGGCCGGGCTGGTGTCCTGTGGGTGCTCCAGGGCCCTCCCTGTGCTGGGACCAGCGCCGTGCTGCCGGGGCAGGAAGGGCTTCTTCCCGGGGTTGAGGGCAGAGTCCCTTCCATATCCCAGGAGCTGCCGGGCCACTCAGGGGGTCGTGACCTGGTGGCTGTCTTGGAAGGCTGGGCAGGTTCAGTAGGCAGCGTGGAGGGGCGCGATGGGCTCTGCTGGCGTCCCGAGGGACAGTGTGACCTCAGCCCTGACACCCCCAAGGGTCAGACGGAGCCAGGAAGGGACCAGCTCGCCTGGGAACTGAGGTCCCTTCTCCTGGTGTGTGACGTCATCAGCGCTGGTCTCTGGGGACCTGTGGCGGTGGGGCAGAGCTGGCCAGGCAGGGCTGGGTCCTTGCTGCTAGGCCACGGCCACGGAGGCAGGTGTCTGGACTCCTCCCGCGACAGCCGTCAGCTTCTGCTGCTTGGTCGTCCTGTGGAGCCTGCTGGGTGCAGTGTTTGCCCGTTTGTGTGGAGGGTGCCGGCGGGCAGTGCAGCAGCCAGCGTGGTCCCCAGCCCGAAGGCCGCCAGCTGGGGCCTCAGCACGAGCTCTGGGCCGGGCACCTTGGCTGCACCCTGGAGCGCAGCAGTTCAGGGGCGGTCTAAGGCCGACAGCTCAGTGCTGCGCTTCTGTGTTCTTAAAAAAAAAAATTGTGATTTCCTTCACCGCAGTAAAATAATCCACAGAAGCGGCGCCAGGCTCGTGGTGGTCCAGCGCACACAGCGCGTTGCCTCGTGGACCTGGGCTCCGGTCTGCAGCCTCCCCAGCTGCTCACAGTCCAGGGAGAGCTTCCCAGGAGCGCCGTCTGTCCTGCCCCCACCCCACAATGCATTTCTGTTTCCAGACTCAGATCTGAGCCTGTTGCTGCCCCGGCCCGCCTCCTGCACATGTGGCCACTCGCCGTGGCCTTGTGTCTCCCGTGGGCCTCCCTGCACTGAGGGGCCCTGGGACCGTCCTCCCTGCTCAGAAGTGCCAGGACTCAGGACGGGGTTTGGGATGCACGGAGCTGCCGCGGCTGAGGGTGACAGAGCTGGGTGCCCTATAGGGCGGGGAGCAGCCAGGACACCAGGGAGGCCAAGGGGTGGCTCCGGGATGAAGCAGGGGAGAGGCAGCTCTGACCCGTTCGGCTGCAGGATGAGGTCCCTGGGAAAGTGCTGCATCGTCTTTGTCGCTGCTCGTCCAGCTGAAGCGTGGCCCTGGTGGCTCACAGCGGCCCGGCCCCCATCCCCTGCCCACGGGAGCGCCCAGGTCACCGCTCCCAGCTCAGGGCCAGGCCAGTGAAGGTCGCTTTGGCCATTTGTTCAGGGGCAGGAATCAGGACCCCTGGGCTGTGCCTCCCACCCCCAGCCCAGGTCCCTCTGGTCCCTTGGGTGGTCTTTGCAGGGTCTCGTCTGTCTTAAGGCAGAATGAAACAGTTGCAGCAGGAGCTAGGGCCACTAGGGTGGGCAGGGACAGAAGTGGCATGGAATGTTCTGGAATGTTCTGGCTCCTGCTCCCACATGACCCCCTCCCTGGCTTCTGTCCGTCCACAGGTGACGGAGGACGTCCACCGGCTGCTGAAAAAGTGCCCCTACCACTTCGTGTGCCGAGGCAAAGTCAGCGTGAAGGGCAAGGGGGAGATGCTGACCTACTTCCTGGAAGGCAGGACCGACGGGAGCGGCTCCCAGCCCAGGTCCCTGAGCCTGGGGCAGAAGATGTGTCCTTACGGGAGAGGCGGCCTCCAGGCCAGGCGCCCCCCCCTGGGCCCCCCGGCCGGCCCCCTGGTGGGTGCCGGGCTCCCCCAACAGCCCGCTGCCCAGTTCCTGCCCCCTGCAGCCGCTGGGAAGGAGGCCTAGCAGAGCCCAGGCTGGCCGCTGGGCACGCACCCGGGGCAAGAGTGCCCCAGGCCACACAGGCCGTGTGGCTGCAGCCAGGACCAGCCGACGCGCAGCACAGAGAGCCTGTGGCCTGGCTGTCGGAGTGTGAACCGAGGGCCCGGGGAGCCCTGTCTGTGCCAGTCCCCCCGGGGGCTTAGCTGTTCCTCCTCAGTGGACCTGCCGGGGTCAGGCCAGGCTGGCGTCAGCGTCAGGACTTGGAGAGATCCGTCGGACTCGCAGCAAGGACGCGGAAGTCTGGCTGGCGGTGACCGGGGTGACCCAACACAGCTCCGTGTCTACCCGGCCCGAGCAGATCCCGACTGTAGCCACGAGCAGCGGCCTTGAGAGCCAGAAGGGAAGTGAGGACCCACTGGGCAGGGCCCCAAGGCCTGGGCCGCTCACCCCACGGGCACAGCGCGGGCCTGGGTGGCCTTGCAGGGGACCGTGTGGGCAGGACTGCGACACGCCTCCCACGTGTGGGGAACGGTGAGGTTTTTGTGCTGCAGGGTGGGGCTTCAGGAATCCTCACAGGAGGGGCTGGCCCACAGCCTCACTCCCAGCGTTGTGGGTGTGGCCACGTGGTCCGCCCGTGCGTGCTGTACCTGCCGGGCCTGGCTCCGGTGACCCTGGGACGTCTACCTGTGCTGTCGCCGTGTTCTAAGGAGGGGGTGGCCTTGTCCTGCGTTTGCTGCCGGGTTGAGAACAGGCGAGTTCCTTGCTCAGGACATGGGGCTCTGGCAGATGGAGCCCTCCTGGCCAGGGTCTCGACTGTGGTCTGGAAGGAGCTACAGTGGCTTTGACAGTGGCCCCGTGCACTGGAGTCCAAGATGAGGGCGTGGGGGGACTGGTGGGCAGGGGCCAGTCAGCCCCTGTGGGCGAGGCGGAGCCCTCTGGTCTGCAGGGAGGGGGCAGGGTGAGGCCCCCTGTTTGCAGGGGTGGCCACAGGGCTCGGGGCCTCTCTCCATCGCCCCCTCCCTGGAGTGTAGACCCTTGTGTGGCCCTTGCTGTGTGTGGATCCGTCGGGTGGGATGGTGGTGTCCCCTGGGGCAGCTGGGTGGCCTCGACCACAGCTGGGGGAGGCCGTGTGTGGTGCTGGGACAGCTGTGTGCGCCTGGTACTGGTGGTGGCTGTGGCCGAGGTGGCTCTGAGAATGGGGCGCAGGGGCCATGCAGGGTCCTCTGCCTGCCTGTCCTGAGGTGTGGACCTGGGGACAGGTGAGAGCTGGGAGGAGCCCTGTCCACTCTCCTCCCTCTCGGACAGGGCTGCGTCTCCATGACGGCCCCTGGTGACCCTCCCCTGGTCACCCAGGAGCCCCTCGGCCAGGGCCAGGCTGAGCTCGGAGCCGGCCATGGACTTCAAGGGGTGAGGAGGGCAGCTTGGTCTTCCTCTGGGGGCCCGTGTGTGGCGCTGTGGGGCTGGGGGCTGGTGGGGATGCTCGGGAGGCAGGCGCTGGTGTCCCCCACAGCCCCACTGTGTGCAGATCAATCTGCTGACCCGTGGGCTGAGAACCTGGCTGGCCCTGCTCAGGGCCCTGCCTCAGCTGGGCTCCCCACCTTGCTGTCTTTAGGACGACAGATGACTTGTCCTGGTCGTCCCCTTTGCACTGGGACTTCCCCGTCTGTCCATCTGCCCCCAGCAGGAGCCATGTGCAGTGAGCAGGGACCAGTGGGCGTGGTGACCCCGGTCCTGGGCACTCACAACCTGGGTGCCACAGGCGTGGGGCTGCCTCCTGTGTGGCCTGGTCCCTGTGGTTCCCCAGTGCTGCTGGCTGCCCAGGCCATCCTGTGAGGGGGGCAGAGGAGCCGCCCCACTGATGCCTGTGGGACTTGGCCAGCAGAAGGGAGAACAGAGATATTAGAAGACAGGCGGGGGTTGGACCCCCGGCCTGCACTGTGCGGGAGCATGGTCCCCTCCCCGCAAAGGGACCGGGGACAGAAGGGCTGGGAGGGGCTCCAGACAGGACGGCATGGGGACTTGGCTGTATTTGGGTTTACAGAAGGCTCAGGAGTTGGTGCCGCTGTGCTGCCACGCAAGGCTAGTCCCAGTCCCAGCTGGAGGGGGAGGCGGCACGTGGTTCCCACAGCCATGGCAGCCACACTCGGCAACAGCTGGAGGAGGAGCGGATGTGTTGCCAGGCCCTCTGGTGACACCTGGACTGGACTTGTAGGACCCGGAGTACAGCCAGCCACATTGT
The DNA here is from genome assembly GCA_949820135.1 of Sylvilagus floridanus. Lineage (NCBI taxonomy): Eukaryota > Metazoa > Chordata > Mammalia > Lagomorpha > Leporidae > Sylvilagus > Sylvilagus floridanus. The sequence continues at coordinate 67,412,233 of OX463229.1, forward strand.
GACCAAGCCTGGGGGACACGGCTGGGCACATGTGCCACGAGGCCGAGAGCACAGGTGGGCGTGTGAGTGATCGTGTGTGGTCCCCGCTGTGGCTGGGGACCAGGAGGCCTCTGGGTGCAGGACGGCGCCGTGCAGCCCGGCTGGGCCCACACTTCTCCATCATCAGCAGCTCCAAACCCTGCCCGCCTCCTGCGTGTTCAGCGGCACGTGTAGCCATATGTCCCCAGGGGTTTGGTGAAAAACCTGTTCCTTTTTATTTATGAGAACTGTATGCTATTGCCTTATTTATTTTTAATCTTGTACAATGTTCATGTACAGAGGGTAGAGCCCCTCGGTAGGATTCTAAGTTTCTTGTAACATGCTCTGTACATAGTGCACGCGCTGCAGGGCCCACCTGCACCCCGTACCAAACACGAGGAAGGGCCTGGCACCACCCTCCCTGCGAGGGGCGGCCTGCCTCCCGGGCCTCTGGCCCCCAATGCTTCCACTCCTGGGGCCTCCCAGGCCCGGCAGCCGAGCCGCCAGCCCAGGTTTCCCAGGCTCCAAGGCCATCAGGGCTTCTAGACCCTCTGTCCGAGAAGCAATAACCCCAACTCCATCCCAAAGAGATGAGTCTGGCCCAGAGAAGAACCATACACCCATGCGCTTGTCTTACCCTGGGGCTGCCACTCCCCAGGCCCCGCCCCTCCCTAGGCCCCGCTCCAGTACCAGGGCTGAGCTCTGCACCCCAGCAGGTGAGCAGACAGTGTGGGTGTCCAAGCCTCTTGTGGGGAGCGTCGCTCGGGGAGAGAGGAGGAAGCTAAGGCAGTCCCCACACAGGATCCAATCTGTCCCTTGCTGTCTCCGTGGTGGGCTGTGTGGTGTGTTGCTACAGTGAGTTAAAGGGGGGAACAGTGTAAGGCCTCCCCAGGATGTCCCCCTGGCTGGAGGGGACGGCGGGAGATGTGGAGGCGTTCTGGGCAAGGTGGAGGATGCAGCCTGGCCACAGTGGTGCACTTCACCCAGCCATGGGGAGACGGAGAGGTCCTGTCGCTGACCAAGAGCTCCTGGCCACAGTGGGCATGAGGCAGGGTGTGGAGAGGGTCCCAGCGGGGCACTGGGCTATAGGGCAGCGCCCTGACCCACGTGGGCCCCACATAGGTGCTTGGTCTCCAAAGTGTGCGCCCTCCGGAGCTGTCATAGCCCCGGAGGGTGAAAGTCCCGTGTCCAAACCGTACATTCTGGAAACGCGCAGTTGCGCTGGTGGTGTGTGAAGTGATGGCTGTGCAGTGCTGACCCTGCTCAGCGGCATGGCTGCTGCTCTTGCGAAGCCTCCCGGGTCGCTTGAATGGAACTCTGCTTCCTGAGCGAGAGGGGCCCAGTGCGTGCGGCTCTTGCTCCACGCTCCCCGGCTGTCTGCATTTGCTGCTTCTCAGGCCAGGACACGGGGACCCGCCTGGAGGTGGACTTGCATGGGTGGAGGGGCTGCTGGGGCCGGTGTGGGTGTGGCTCAGCCTTCTAGGTGAGCCCGAGGGTGGCAGGGAGACAACAGGGGACTCGCTGGCCCTCAGAAACCCACGATGGCCATCTGCACACGCGCTGTTCCGTGCGCTCTGGCACCAGGGAGGACACGCTACTTCCGGTGTTCGGTCAAGTGCTGGTGCTGGTTGGGCAGCCTGTGGCTTCTGCCTCCTGTGACCCTGCCCTGTTCAGGCAGCTGGAGACGAGGGCTGAGAGCCGTGTCCCAGCTGGACCCCCTGAAGCCGAGGGGCTCCCGAGGTGGGGGCCGGAGGGATGGGCTTTGAGGACCTTCTGCCCTGCTGATGGGCAGGGATGGGGCCCAGGGAGTGTCGGGAGGGGTGGGCCCTGTTGCTGGCAAGCAGTGCATTGGGGGAGGGGGTGGGCTTGGTGCATTGGCCGTGCTGGGGGAACTGGGGGATGGAGGACCCTCTCCCTGCACCTGGGAGACAGTGTGGGCATCAGAGTGGCTGCGGTGTGGTTCATGAGCTCAGCCCTCCACTGACACAGTGGGCTCCTGGGGCTGCCACAGCGCCGGGACCTGCAGGGACGCTGGGGGGATGTCGGGTTTCTGCCTTGTCCCCAGACCCTGGGATGGGATGGGAGGGGGTCTGTCACTTCTAAAGTCAGCACCGTTAGCGCTGCCCGTCCATCCCGCAGCTTCCCTAAGCCTCGTACCGCCAGTCCCTGACTTGGACACCCGTCTGAATGTCCCTGGAAGCTGAATCCATGGTGTTCCAAATCAGATCTGTTCACAGCTTGGATCAGTGGGAGTGCACGCACATGTATGTTGTCTGCACAAGTGTGCCTGTGCCTGTGTGTTGTATTTGTGAGCACTGGGATGTGTATGCTGTGCACATGTGCATGTCTGTGACCCTGTGTGCTATGCCAACATGTGCCATACGTGTGCACATGTGTGTCATAGGAACATGCCTCGTGTGTGCATGCATGCACGTGTGAGTGCTTATGTGCATGTGGGTCATGTGTGTTTGCATGTCTGCACGTGTATTGAGTGTGAGCACGTGTGCATACAACCGCGTGTAGCATTTGTGGACATGTATGTTCATATGTACCATGTGCGAACACATGCATGTGTGCACTGTGCATTTGTGTGCGCCACATAGCATAGGTAATGAAAATCACTTGGATAAAGATGAATTCGTGTAAGGAACAAAATTAAACTTTCAGCCAGCCATGATGGCCACTTGGGGCGTCTGGGGAGCCGGCCCCGCGTGTCTGACGTGATTGTCCTGGAAAATCCTCCTCACAGAAGCAGGGCAGCTCAGCGCCCCCGTGGGGGTCCTCGCGGCTCCTGAGCCCCCAGGCCCCCAGCTCCACACACCCACCAGGCCTCTTCCTGGGGCCTCTGGTCAGTGTCAGCACTAACGTCTGGGGACGCTGAGGCACTGGACGGGTCCTGTTTGCTTTTTGTTTGCTTGGTGTGGTGCGTATGGAAGCCTGGGGAGAGCCCTGGATGGGGGTGGCCCCGGGGATTCCAGCAGGAGAAGCCCCAGGCCCCTGTTCCTAGACCCCCCCGGCTGAGGGTGCCAGCTCCCGTCCCAGCTGTGCAGGGGAAGGAGGAGCGGGCAGGTGGCCCTCGTGCGCTGGCTGGAAACAGCACCTTGGAAGTCCGAACTGTGGTGGCCGTGCCCCGGCCTCCCAGTGTCGCCTCCAGCCCCTGCAGTTGACTGGTCATTGCACGTGTGAGTGCTTGGCCCTCGTGGAGGGAGGGAGGTTCCTGCACTCACTGAGCTCCACCCTGATCACCAAGGGAGGGAGCCGCCCCTCTCCTGTGTGCTGAACAGGTCTCCAGCGGACCGGCTGGGCTGTGGCTGGGCACCTGCGTGTGCCTCGTGTCTCTCCCCAGAAAGCCGTGGAGGGAGTGGGCGGTGCAGCCCTCATGTTGTCCATGGAGGATCTGGGGTGCAGAGAGCTGAGGGACAACCCCGAGAAGCAAGGCCATGTGTCACCTGTTCTGTCCCCGTCCAAGCCCTTGCCTCTGCATTTCATTTAGTGCCTGTGCTGAAAGTGACCTCTGCAAACTGGAGAATGCTAGCTAGCTTGTCTGCTCACCAGTGTCTGGTGGCAGAGGGGACCCCGGCAGGAGGGCTCTTGGTCCAGCCTGGGTTGGTTCTCGTGGGCAAGGCCAGCTCTCAGGCCCCTCCTTGGATCGGTGTCCCTGCCTGGCCTCAGGCTGCTAAGTGACAGCCATGTGCATCGCTGGGCTAAGCCATTCCCTCCTCGGTAGGCGGAGCTCTTCCCAGCAAGGACGTAACGTGGTAGGCTTAAGACCTCCCTGCCTCGCCACTGTATGCTTTATGTCCCAGAGCTTTGCAGGTGCACAGCCTGTTGTAGTGGCCAAGGTACAGCATCCCCGTTAAACAGGGAAGACAGCGGCCGTCATTCTCGGGAGAGGGGTGCCCCGCCATCAGACAGGGAGCAGCCTGGGCCTCCCAGCCTCTCCACCCACCGGGAGTCCAGCTCCAGTCCCAGGCGCTGGGAGCCAGGGCTACCTTTGAAGTCTGTGCTCCCCTCCCCTGTGGCAGAGCCGTTCCTGGCCAGGACGTGGGTGTTGGGGGTTCAGGACCCTGGTCAGGCCAGGGTGAGGGGACGTTGGCAGAGCAGGTTGCCCTGGGGAGTGTTCCGAGGTAGGACAGGTGGTGGGAAGCCGGGCGAGCACCCGAGCTCCGCCGGTGCTGGCCGCTCACCCTCAGCGGGCGGGGTTCACAGCCCGTCCAGCTGCTGTGTTGAGAGTACCTGTTTCAGCAGAGGCGTCTCCTGGACGAGCTGCAAGGTCTCAGTGGCATCTCTCGGGCTTTAGCACGCTTGTGGGGCCGGCAGTGAGAAGCTGCCGCCAGGTCCCGCCTGTAGCCATCTGCCTCCCCGCAGGGCAGCAGCCAGGTCACCTCCCACCAGCAACCACCACTCACCTGGGCCCCTGGGCACTTGAAACAAGTCTCAGGGGACCCTGCCCCCACGTGGGGGTCTCGAGGAAGCCCACCGCTGCCTCCAGCACGCGCCGGCAGTGCCAACGCAACCCACCACCTGCAGCGCACCTGCCCGGTGCCGCCTTCATCCCTGTTCAGACTGTGTATATGCGAGCCGTCTGCATGCCATGAGATTCCCGATTGTGTGGAATTTAGTTCGAATTTGAAATCACGCAGCATGCACCACGGGACGGGCCCAAGCCTGCCCCGAGCCACCCGTGGGCTGGGCCCAGAGCCTCCCAGCCACCACGGCTCATGCACCTATTATGCACCGTCTCCCTTCCTCCACTGCCCTGCCCGTGCACTGACTGCACACCGACTTGCACAAAGGAGAGTGGTGTCAGCATGGCCCCGTCTCTGGTGGATTCCATCCTGATCGCAGCCTGGACGGTCACGAGCGGAGAAGGCCGTGGGTTTGCCTGGAGAGGGGTCGTGGGCTGGGGGCCGTATCCCGCACGGCCCGAGAACGCGATGGGCGCTTTAGCACTACCGCCACTCGATCTCACTGGGTAACTTCTCATGATAGATTTGCATAATCAATACGGGTCTATTTTTATGTCAACTGAACACTGTAGAGTTCCTTCCAGTGTTTTTCAAGGTTGTTAAATTGAGACAAGTCATTGACTAATTTGTCCTATTTTTATTTAAAAAAGTGAATGGCCTGAAATGTTGTATGTGAATGTACATTTCTTAACTGCAACTTTTGTACTGAGTGTTTGCACTAGACTTTCTGAAGTCTTATTTAACAAAAATAAAGGAAAAAATTGCTTGAGTAAGCCGGCACGCCCCCTGTGCTGGAGGACGCCTGGGCCTGGGGGTGCTCACGGGCGTCTCCTGCTGCGTGTGCCTCCGGGGGGTTTATCGATCAGAGTGTGTGTGGAAGAGGCAGGTGCGCCTCCCTCGGAACAGCCGCCCTCTTGCGACGCGCTGTGCCCACCAGTGTTTAAGTTCTTTAGAGTTTCATTTGAGAGGCAGAGAGCGCCAGTGAGCACTGCCTGTCTGTGGGACCATTCCCCAGACGCTCAGGACGACCTGGGCCAGGCCAAGGCTGAAGCCGAGAGCCCGGAACCCGATCCAGGTCCCCCACGTGGGCCTCTTAAATGTGGGGCCGAATGCCCATCCCTGCCCTGCAGCTCCGTGCTGTACTTGGTCATGGTTTAGTGTGGGCTCCGTGTTGTGTCACAGGCTCAGTGTGGGCTCCGTGTTATGTCACAGGTTCAGTGTAGGTGCCCATGTTATGTCACAGATCAGTGTGGGCTCCATGGTATGTCACAGGCTCAGCGTGGGGGCTCTGTGTTACGTCATGGGTTCAGCGTGGGCGCCCATGTTATGTCACAGGTTCAGCGTGGGCGCCCGTGTTACGTCACAGGTTCAGTGTGGGGGCTCTGTTACGTCACGGGTTCACGGTGGGGGCTCTGTGTTACGTCACGGGTTCATGGTGGGGGCTCTGTGTTATGTCATGGGTTCACGGTGGGGGCTCTGTGTTACGTCACGGGTTCACGGTGGGGGCTCCGTGTTATGTCACGGGTTCAGCGTGGGCGCCCATGTTACATCACAGGTTCAGCGTGGGCGCCCGTGTTACGTCACAGGTTCAGTGTGGGGGCTCTGTTACGTCACGGGTTCACGGTGGGGGCTCTGTGTTATGTCATGGGTTCACGGTGGGGGCTCTGTGTTACGTCACGGGTTCACGGTGGGGGCTCCGTGTTATGTCACGGGTTCAGCATGGGCGCCCATGTTACGTCACAGGTTCAGCGTGGGCGCCCGTGTTACGTCACAGGTTCAGTGTGGGGGCTCTGTTACGTCACGGGTTCACGGTGGGGGCTCTGTGTTACGTCACGGGTTCACGGTGGGGGCTCTGTGTTACGTCACGGGTTCACGGTGGGGGCTCTGTGTTACGTCATGGGTTCACGGTGGGGGCTCTGTGTTATGTCACTCTCCTGGCGGGGAGGACCCTGCTGGAACAGTGTTGCAGCTCGGGTCTGAGTGTGCGGGACTTGGTGATGAGCTCACTTTTGTTCACCTGTAAGCTGTCTCACCGCCTAAGAGGTGCGCACGGCCAACAAGTTATTGTCCTTTGAAAGTTGACAGTGACCTCGCTGGGGTTAGCAGAGTGGCGAGGGCCGGGCCCTGATGTTTCTGTTGAGCAGTGGACAGCGTGGTTTTCCGTGGGATGCTGTCTCGGGTTCTCCAGGGGCACAGAACCAATTGTGTGTGTGCGCGCGTGCACGCGTGTGCTTGCCTGGGTCTCAGGGCAGCAGTGGGCAAGAGCGAGACACACGCACACCCACACCTTATCTTAAGGAAGCGGCTCACAGCGTCGGGGTGGGGGTGCTGGGGGAGGCCTGCAGGCTGAGCCCTGGAGGAGCCAAGGTTGTAGCTGGCGTTGGGGGCAGAAACTCCCCTTCCCGGGGACTCAGCCTCTGCTCTCGCGGCCGTCAGCTGGCTGCAGGGGCCTAGCCTGTGGCGCAGGCTCATCACAGCCCCCAAAGCACTTTGCAAACCCGAGTCCCAGCTACAAAGCATCCTCACGGGGCACTCACCAGCCACTGGGTCCACGGCCGCACCAAGTCCACGCGTGAGGTCAGCCCTGCAGGTGGGAAGCACACTTCCCTAAGTGCCTCCTGACCTCAAGTCAGTTCCTAGTAAAAGAGCTTTTAAATCATTATGAAGCAGACACCCCCCGACCCCGAGGGAAAACAAAGGCACACGAGCGGAATTTAACTAGAGAAGCAAACGTGGCCAACCGCAAGACGGACGGCTGCTCCGCGGAGCCCTTAAGGAGGGGACAGCTGACAGAGTACCCGCGTGTCCCATGCCTGCTTTTAGGAGACGCCCCGGGGATCCACATGAAGCCACAGGGAGCTCACAGGCACCTCCTGCGCTCGCCGCGGCAGCCCTGGGGGCTTCCTGAACATCCCGGTAAACTCGCCTCTGGCTCGGAGACTGGCAGCCGAGGGGGAACAGGGCCTCGGTCCCACCACCACGCTGCATGGCCCTCTGCCATCGGCACCTGGACGCGCCCCCCGCTGCGTGGTGTCATTTGTGAGACGGCCCGGAGCGCTGGCACAGCCACGTGTGCTTCAGTCAGACAGCAGGCGGTGATCAGCTCGGGTCGAGGTGCGGCGGGCTAAGGTCTCCCGTGCACCTGACACCTCCCTCCGAGCGCCCGAGCGCCCCGTCCTTCCAGGACACATTTCCCCAAACACCTGCCTCATTTGTCTTCCTTGCTGGACTCACTCTGCATTTGAATGCCATACCTGGGAAGCGAGCTGGGGCCAGAACTCACCCGACGGCCTGTCAATCACTTGGCATTGAACGCAGACGTTTGGGAACAGTTCTCATGAGAAGTTTTATTGTTAACAAGGATTGGGAAGAATTACTCTGAAGTCTGCACCTCTGTTATACACTCACAGTTTTTCTGCTTCTTTATACTTTAAATCTCATTTGAAAAGCAAATTTACCATTTTAATACATCAGTTTTATAACTCGACAATTCATAACTGTTACAAAAGAAAAGAAAGTGAAGTTAGTTGGACACCTGTTTGTGCAGGGAGGACTTGGAGCTGTGAGGGTTCCCACGACACAGTGGACACAGCCCGGGCACTGGAGGGACATCCATGGCGTCTGGAGCTGCCAGCCAGAGGCTCATTCCTGGGGGCGCGGTCTTGCGCACCACTGCCCCTGGCGGGCACTGTGTGGAGGGGGTGGAGCTTCCCCAGAGAGGGGCTCTTGGGCCGGGACCTGCGCAGAGGGACTTGGCGCCTGTTTCTCAGTCCAGGCTGAGGTTTCCCGTGGGGTTGCCCTGTGACTCCACTCTGCCATCGGCCTTGAACCTGTGCCCCAGAGGAGCCAGCCCACCTGCAGACGCACGGAGCGGGGTGGCAGGAAGCAGCCAGCCCGGCCTGGAACCTCACTCACCCGCAGAAAGCAAATGGCAGCCCTTTTGGGTGAGCAGAAGAGACGTGGCTCCTCACAAGAACAAGTGAGAGGTGACGCTTGTGTTGTGGACGCTGGGGCTCCAGGGCCGTCTCCTCTTCCTCACATCCATCACAGAGCCAGGCCCCAGCTCCAAGTCCACACTGGGCACAGCAGCTGGGCCTGCACGCCCCTCCCTCGGCACAAAGCCCAGGGTGCCGCGTCTGTCCCAGGCCCGGTCAGCTCCGGTGCCCTGGGCTTTGTGTTTCTTCTCTGTAACAGCCCCCCCACCCACCCCCCTGTCCCGAGGATCTGAGGGTTTGAAGGAACGGAGCCCGGAGCAGCCCACGGCTCCAGCTCCCCGCCCTCTCAGAGGATCCTGGGAGCCGGACAGCTGGCCGCCCTCGTGCAGGGGTCGCGCTTGTCTTCAGGGAAGCAAACCCAGGCTGTGACGGCAGAGACGTCCCCGAGGTGAGCACCAGGCTCCATCCAGGCCTGCAGCTTCGCCCTGGAGCACAGGCCGACACGCAGGGCCCTGCCTCACCTCCCACACCTCACTGGCGAGGGGGCGTGGGCCTGGGGCCAGCCCCAGGAGGGCACAGCCTAGTGGGGCCCCCCACCCCGGCCTGGGGCCAGGCACTCACTCCTCCTGGATGGCCAGCTCGTGCTGCACGGCCTCCTCGATGTCCAGCAGCAGGCGGATCTCCCACTGCCTCACCCGCTCCATCTGTACGGGAAAGGCACCCCATCGTTACTGCGGGCAGGCTTGAACAGAGGCGCCAGGCCCGGAGTCCTCGCCCGGGTCACAGCCGCCAGGGGAAGATGTGCCCGCCAGGCGGCCTGGCTAGCGGCATGGGCTCCCTCCAGGCATGTAGAGGGTGGGAGGGCACAGAACCGCTTCAGGGCCCCCACCTGCTCTGCTCCCAGGGGCTTCTCCTCCAATCCTAGCAGGTGTGTGAGAACAGAGCACACCCCGCCAGGGGAGGAGGGAGGTCTTGGGCGGTGCCAGCCCACTCCCTGGCTCCTGGGTACTCAGAGGTCTCACGGAGTGTGGGTGGGCTAGCCTTGTCTGCGGCCGTGCCGGGCCATGGGGCCAGGTCCTCGCCGACCCCTCAGAGCCAGGGCAGCCCCAGGAGTAGTGACGGCAGCGCCAGGTGCAGCTCAGGGGCTGTGGGAAGAGGTTGCCAAGGAGCTGGCCCCAGGCCCCTGTGCGCTGACTACGGAGGCCAGGAGCAGCCAGGCCCCACAGCCAGGGACAAGAGGGCGGGATCTTCGAAGGCAGCACTGGTCACAGCAACGTGTCCAGGCAGAGCCACCTTGGGACAGGCAGCGCTGGCGTCCATGGCCCGAGGGCCTGGGTCAGCCCAGGAGGACTCCCCTGCAGAGTGGGGTGTTGTCTCCTGAAGCCCAGGACCATGGAAACACAAGAGGCCGGAGGCAAGTGTTGAGCTCACTTGTCTGGGGTAGGGTTGCTCCCTAACCACCCCAAGGGACCCTGAGCTCCAGGGTTTGGGGCGGGGGATGGGGGCAGAACGTACCGCAGCAGCCCGGGCCTGGGGGTCTCGTCTCTTCCTCGGGGCTGGGTCAGGAATCCCAGGCAGTCCCGTGGTCCCCAGCCCGCTCCTTGCTTGCGGGACTCCTTGCTGCTCCCGAGGCTCTGGGGCCGATGTTCGCGGTTCCTCCCTGGGGCCCGAGAGAGCCGACGACTGACCGGATGCCCTGATGGTGGATAGCCTCCTCCTGCTGGCGGTGGTCGCAGGGCTGAGCCCTGCTGGGTGGGACACGAGCTCTTGGGAGGAGAGTGTGGCCTCAAGGGACGCAGTGAGGCAGGACGCCCCTCCTGGGGCCGGGGGGCTGCAGCCCAGGGCCGGCCCCGCGGGGGTGCTGTGTGTGACCGGTCGTGTCACAGAGGGGCTCGTCTCTGGGAAGGGGCTCAGTGCCGGCACCTGCAGGGGGAAGCAGGAGACCTGGGTCTCGGAGGGCACGCGACCACCATCCCACCCAGGAGCTGACCCAGCACGACCGCCCGGGTCACCAACGTGGAGTCCCAGGGCGAGATGCCCCCAGAGCCAGGCCACCACCGTCACCACCAGTGCATCAAGCCCTGGCCAGAAACGGGCTTGTGAGGTGGGATCCAAGCTTGGCCGATTTTCACATAGACCTAAGGTGCAAAGTTAACATGTAGCCCTAACATGGACAGTTAGCATGTAAATCTAACATGCACAGTTAGCATGTAATCCTAGCATGTATAGTTAACATATAAACCTAAACGCAAAGGTAATATCTGAACCTAACATGTACAGCTAACACATAAGTCTAACATGCAGTTAACATGTAAACCTAGCAAAGTTAACATGTAAACCTAACACATAGTTAAGACGTAAACCTAACACATGCAGTTAACATGTGACTCTAACATTGAAAGTTAATGTGTAACCTCAACATGCACAGTTAATATGGAATCCTAACGTGCACATTCACGGTACAAGCCCGCTGGACATGGCAGTTTTTCATGCATGGGCCGGGGGAACACGGTAGGCTGGTGGCTGCTCGTGGACGACGTCCGGCCACGCCTTCGTCCAGGGTGCGGCCTCCATTCAGGTGATCCCAGCCCTGTCCAACACTGCTCGTACCGAATGGCCTGTCACTGCCTCTGTGTTCTGGACACACGCAGGCATTGGAGACAGGGGCTTTTATCAAAAAGGAGCTGCAGGGACCGGTGCCGTGGTGCAGCGGGTTAAGCCACTGCCTCTAGTGCCGGCATCCCATATGGGCACGGGTTCGAGTCCCTGCTGCTCCACTTCCAATCCAGCTCTCTGCTGTAGCCTGGGAAAGCAGTAGAAAGTGGCCCAAGAGCTTGGGCCCCTGCACCCATGTGGGAGACCCAGGTGAAGCTCCTGGCTTTGGCCTGACGCAGAACTGGTCCTTGCAGCCTCTGGGGAGTGAACCAGAGCATAGAAGACATTCTCATTCTCTCTCTCATGCTCTCCCTCTCTGTCCCTTTCTCCTTCTCTCCATCTAACCCTGATTTCAAACATATAAATCTTAAAAAAAAAGAAACTGCAAAGTAATATAGTTTCTTACTAACGGGCTCCTTTTAACCTACTTGTAAAAGTGAGGAAAGAATCGTGATTGCGTGTGGGTACCTTGGCGTGGTCTGGGTGCCCTGGCCTCACAGGTTCAGACTTAACCCCACTGTGGGGTCTTAAGAGGGTGGGCACTTCACGGAATCTGGTGCCGGGAGGTGTGGCCTCTGGGAGGTGTTCGTGGTGGTGGGGAGCCCCGTCACTAAATCCTGGTGGCTCTGAGAGCGAGAGGCCAGGCACACTCGGCAAGAAGGGCCCCAGACGGTGATGGGGAACGCGGCGTTTATAAAGTCGCCTGCCTCAGGGTCAGCACGTGATTTGTGTTTTTCTGGTGAGTTAACATTGCAAGACGTGGGTGGCTGACAGGACGATCTGAACCTTGTTCTGCCACCGTTCCCAGGTGGGCGGGAGCTTCCGGCTCCCACACCTGCCGTCCTGGCCATCTGGGAAGGAGCGATGCTCGGGTCCCCACCTCGTGCCTCACGCAGGAACACGCCACAAGCGATCAGGGTTGTGTTAACAGTTCATCGATTACCAGGAAAACGTCAAGGAATCTGAACTGGACCTGGATTGCTGTGGCATGTCACTGCCAAGGAAAATCCCAAGTGGAATAAGGACCGACACGGGAAAGCAAAGCTACAGAAGGTGGGACGGGGAGGTGGAGGGTGGTTCTGAGCACTTGTCCTAACCAAGGCTTTCCTGGGACTCCCAGCATAGAAGCCGTAAGGGAAAAGTCAGGGCGAGTACAAACTCCTGCAGGAGAGGAGACGCTCATGAAGACTCAAAGACCAATGTCGATTCCGCGCGAGGGCAACAAGAGGCGGGTCCCTGTTATTTGGGGACCAACGCCCCAGTGGGTCCCAGAGCCTGGCCCCTCGCACACACCTGCTCCATTCCACCCCGAGCAAAGCACGGATCCGAAGGAAACCAGCTCACACTGTTTAGTCCAGCAGACAAAGACCCCAAGCACAAGAGCTTGACACGGCAGGGAGGCGACTGGGCAGCGTTCCAGTCTAGAACTCTGCTTCTAGAAGTTTCTGTCCTAGGAGAATGTGTGTTCACGGCATCATTTTGTAGAAGACCAAAAACAACCCCCATCCCCACCCTCGTGGTCCGTTTCCTGGACACGGTGTTTTTACAGAGCAGGAAACTCTGGCTGCACAACACAAACCGAGGGAAGACAAGCGGCAGACCCCGTCCCGTTCACTCCCGGCGGCAGGGAGGGGAGAGCCAGGCTGCCATCGCTTCCTATGCTCCAAGGCGTTCGAAGGCGGCAGAGCGGCCTCTGCGTGGATCCCAGAGTCCTTTGCACCAAAATCGGCTTAGCTTTTGGTTCCGTTTTCCAGGAACTTCCCGAGGCACCTGCACATTGTTGAATCACCCACGAGCCGCCTCCTCCCATCAGAGCGTCCAGGCCGTCGGGGCCTCGGGCTGCCCAGCAGGTGCTAATCAACCAGATTGGCCTTCACGTGGGATGGCCTGGAACCTGCACGGCCTGTGTTGGGGGGGGGCTTCCCCTAGGCCACCACTGCTCTGGGGCCCCTCCTGCCCCTGGCCGTGGCCGTGGCCAAGGGAGAGCTGTGGTCAGGAGGCTTCTACTGTGAGACTCCCGGATGCAGGATGGACCCAGAAATGCCCCATGTCTCAGGACAGGACCTGGGCCCCCCACCCCTAAGTTGTCACTGAGGTCCTGGCCAGGCCTGGGGTGCATTCTTGAAGCCTCAGCCCAGGTTAGGGGGACACGGCAGCAGGCTTTGCTGGAGGGAGTGCCCTGTGGGGACCCTGGGCAAGATCACAGAGGGCCCAGGGTGGTGGCACGGGCAGGTCCTGCCCAGAGCGGCCAGGGCAGGGTCACAGCCTTGTGCCAGCCGCAGACCGGCGGGACCCTACCTTCTAGTTCTCCGTGTCAAAGCCCCTCCACCATACCTGTGCCCCAGGCTCCATCCTGTTTCCCTGCAGGACCGGCCTCCGTGGAGAGTCGGGCACTCGTGGCGTGGTGACCCCGCCCTGAGCCCCCTCCCACTGCACATCCAGCCCAGGCAGGAGCTCGCTCACCCGTGCTAGAGCTCATGTAATGAGCACGCAGCCGCGCAGGCGCAGGGCAGGCCGGCTTCGCTCGCGCTGGGGGCCTCCACCTGGCTGGTGCCTCCTGCGTGCACCTGTGTGTGTCTCTGGCCTCCAGTGAGTCAGGCCTGGCTGAGGCCTGGCGGGACAGGTGGCGCCCTGCTGCCGGCCCCCTGTGGACTCAGAGCAGAGGTGGGTAACAAGCACCCATCTAAGCCATCTGCTAACGCCCATCTCCTCCCCCTCTGGGTATCCGCACACCTGTGCCTCAGGGGAGGGGCCTGAAAACCGGGCCAGAGGCTGGACCAGGAGCAGCCGCTGTGGTCGCTTGCTTTCAGACACACGCCCCGGTCTCCCACGGGTTCACAGAAACAGTGTATCACGATGCGTGGATTTAGATTATTTTTACCAAGATACACTTAGCTTTTAATTCCATCTGCACAGCTCCTCTGCAGGACCCTCCTGCTTCCAGGCGCCCTGCACCTGGAGGGCAGTGCTCAGCACGCCCCCTGCAGTGAGGGGAGATGGCACCCGGGGGTGGGGAGAACAGCCAGGGCTGGTTAGCAGGAGTGAGACAGGACCCCAGGACCATCTGACCAAGGTCACCGCCCTGTACCCTTAGTGCTCGTTTATATTGTTTAATAAGTTATTTTCCTGAAACTTCCATTAGGTCCCCGTGTGCTTTTGGTGGATTTTGCCACTGGCCCTCCGGTTCCCTGTGCAGTGTGGGCAGCTGGGAGGGCTGCCGCAGCTCTGACATCTGTGCACATAGGGACCTCGGCAAGGGACGCACGGCGCAGAGACCACGGGCAGGTGCAGAGCTAACACTTGGGGTAGGTGCTGTGGCACCATCCGCTGCCTGCTCTGAGGACCCAGTTGGTGGCCAGAGAGGCTGAGGTTCCTGACCACAGAGAGCAGGGGCCTCCGTGGGACCCACCTGCCTGTCCTGGTGGCACAGGGCTGCCCAGCGACAGGGGCAAGTCGGCATTCATGTGCTGTGAGCGTAAGTGGGCGACCGAGCCGGCAATTCCACCTGCCGAGTGTCGGGGTAGTGCCGGGGTTGGTATTAGTGCCGTTACTGATAGCCAGAGGGGTTATCTTTACGGGTCCAATTAGTGCACACTTCCAGAAGGACACAGAGGAGGTCAGTGTGGACAAATCTAAGGGATAGATTTGTAGCTGATAAAGTGTGTGTGTGCAAACACACCTGTGCGTGTACGCGTGTGAATGGGTATGCTGTAGGCGGGATGTTGGTGACACATGGAATGAGAAAGCCTACAGAAAAGATAGCATAGGGGATCCATTTTAAAAAGCAGACACCTATACGTGTGCACACGCATGTACACGCACGCACACACACGCCTGGAGAGAGACACAGAAATGGTGACATTGGTGATACCTGGCAGGCACAATGATGGGTAAATTCTAAGTTCTCTTCCTGATTTTTCTAGGAAAACTGTGATGAGTAAGTAAAAATTCTAAAAACTGAAACTCACTTGGCATAGTCCAGTCAAGGGGGAGCTGGGGAGGCGGGGGGGGGGGGTTGCCAAATCCCTGGGTGAGCCAGGCACTGAGCATCTGCTGTGATGGGCACGGGTCCGGCGAGGCGCTCTGGGACAGCAGGTGTGCCGTGACACAGCCCCCGCCATCCAAGGCAAGTGCCACGTGGCCCGGGACGGTGGCCTTGCCGCTCGCACCGGTGGGTCTGCACGGTCATGGGGACGAGAAATTTGCAGGTGCAAAGGAGGTCCAGACTCAACCCAGGGCGGCGTGGCGCAGGTCCGACAGCAGAGCCAGGCATGGCGGGGGCTCCCGGGGCACACTGGGAGCTGGGGACAGCACCCCTGTGCAATGAGCGCACTGTGACGGGGGCGCTGAGACCCCTCTGCTGGGGGTTGGGGCTGTGGCTGCCTGCCCGGAGCCCTGGGGAGCTGGGGCCGCCAGTCCTCCGTGCCTGCAGACATGCAGACCTGTGGAAGCCCTTGAGTGGCACTCAGGAAAGAGCTGGGGCCCAGCCCTGGCTGGGGGGACCCCGCAGGTGGCTGGGGCGAGGGCGGCCTCACTGGCACCCCGAGGGCGCTCGCCGATGGCAGCCCTGTCTCCCCTCACAGGGCCAGCCTCGGGCGATGCCTTCCACCATTTCCGGCAGCCGGTGAATCTGCTTCAGCCAGCGACACTGGGCTCCCAGAGCAGACCCGACGCCCGGGACGTCCTGGGTGGGCGTGGTCCTCTCTCTGATCCCCGTTTGCACATGGGCAGTGGGGACTGTGTGGGAAGGTCCCTCGGGCCACCTTGGGGCCACTCACCTCTCTCTTGGCAGCCTAGCTCTCAGCTGCAGCCACGGCTGCTCTGTCCTTCCAAACACACCTTCTCCCCACAGTCCTCTGCACCTTCCCTGCCTGGGGGCGGTTTGAGTGACTTTGGGACCGGAGGGCTTGGTGAGCCTGTGGCCTCCGAGTGGTGTATGTGTCAAGTCTCTGGGGGTCTTGTTCACCCCAGGGGGCAGATTTCTGCACACACCTCATGCAGAGGCCATTGCTGTGGAGGGGCCGGGCGGACGCCAGCCGTCCCCTGAGCGCAGGGACACTGGCGTTGCCCGGCTTTGGTGGCCAGCGCGGAGACTGAAAGCGGCCATCTGAGCCTGGTCTCGGGGCGCTGGCCCCTAGACACCTCCGCCTGCCGCTGTGCTCAGAGCCGGGCTTGTTGACGTGATGAGGGCTGGGTGCCTCCCGCCTCGGGCTGCGTGGGCGTGAGTGCTTTCCTGCAGTTTGCACAGCAGTGCCCTTCACCTGCCCGGGAGACCAGGGCAGTCGGCCGGGCCTTTGTACGCGTTTACATCATTCTGGCGTTGACCTGAGCACAGCCAGAACACCGTGTGTGTGTGTGTGTGTGTGCGCGCGCGCGTGTGTGTTTCCCCAGGTTAAAAACAATTTCCCTTCCGAGGGTTCCTGGATCGCAATGTTTTTTTCCCTTTGAAAGTCTGACGCTGCCCTTGACCCCTGCATACTGTTTTCAAATCAGGGATTGCCCAAGCTTCCGGCTGCTGGCGAGCGGGGGACGCACCGCCTGGGGGCAGAGTGGGGAGCAGCGGGTGAGGGGAGCCCCGGGCGATTGCATCAGCCCGTGAGGAGTGAGCCCGCAGTGTGGCCCAGGAGGCAAACAGCTGGCGTCTGTTCAGTGCACATGTGTGCCAAGCGCTGCTAGAAGAGAAACTGAGGCCCCGGGTCACGTGCGGTGCATTCGTGGGTGGGCAGGCCAGTCCCGCGTGACACGGCCTCCACCACCTTCCTTCCAGCCGCTCACGGAGCTCTGGGTGGAGGGCTGTGCACTGTGCTTGCTCTGCGTGCTCAGGGCTGGCTTTCGCCACCTGGGTCCCATGGGAGTTCCTTGGCTGGCCCCGAAATCCTCTCCCGCACCCCAGCAGCCCTGCGGCCTGGAGCGCGCCCCGCGGCCTGGAGCTCGCTCACGTCTCTGGCCACTTGAGAGCTGAGGAGACCCTGGGGACTTGCACAGCTGCTCATGGTGCGAGGGGTACACCGCCCGTGCTTATAAAACGCTGGCTCCGAGCCGTCCGCAGCCCCTGAGCCCGCACCTGGGGGCTCTCAGCTCTTGACTGGGCAGTCCCTTGTCCGATGGGCTCGGGGCACCTGCCGTGTCCTGGGACGGCTGGACCCTGGTGCTGCCCCCAGGCTGGAGGGAGGTCAAGTTTCACACGCACACATACAAATGCACACACACGCATGCACACACGCAGGCCTCTTCATGGCGATAGCCCAGCGAGTCCTGTGCTTCGGCAGGGCCTTTGCTGCCTGTCCGTCTGCCCGTGGGCAGCCTGGCCCCAGCATCCCTCCTCCTGCCCTGCAGCTGTCTTGACTGTCCACCCGAGCATGTGGCTGGTTCTGGGAGGGGCTGCCTGAGCCAGGGTCCCCACGGCGGCCCCTCCCTGCTGCTCTGTAAGGGAGGGGCTCCTCCTGCTGTGTCCTCGCACCAGCGTCCTCTGCCTCCCCAGTGGGTCTGAGCCCCCATGCGTCGTGTCCAGAGCCCCTGCTCCCCACTCTCTCCCCATATCCGACTTCCGGGCAGGAAGTGAACGGCTGGTGTCCCCCTCCTCTCACACGGCACTCCCACCTGCCCTCCGAGGCCAGGTGCCCAGTGACGGCCAGACACCCCCTCTTCCCACCACACTCGTCACCAGAGCCAGCTGCCGTCCCCGCGCTGCACAAGCAGTGCAGTTTTGTGGGAGTTGCTGCAGGAGGCGGGGGTCCCAGGACAGAGCTGCTGGGATGTAGGTAGGAGACCAAGGGCTGAGGAATGGGGACAATGGACCGGCAGCAGCTTGGGCCCCGAGAACGGCGTGGACACACAGGGGGGCCTGGGGATACACAGATGATACTGGCTTTTTCAAATTAAGAGGGGGACAGGAGTTGAAGCTGGGAAATGAGTGGGCGTTGTGGGGCCAGGGGGAGGCTCGGGGCAGGTGGGCAGTTGGCCAGCCTGCCCACACGGGCCTGGAGGCAGGGCCGGGTTCTGCTAGTGTTGACACACACGGTGTGGTTTGTTGTTGCTATGAAGCAAGCAATGGAAACATTTGGGGAATCGATTCTGCACGAGGAAGCGCTGCTACGTGCAGGGTGACAGACCCCGGGGAGCAGCCGGGCTGGCCAAGTGCCAGGCCAGCGTGTGACTGCCCAGGCCCCGCGCTCCGGAACACGGGCCCCATGGCTTCACGCACTGTGCTAGGCAGACGGCAGGTGTGGACACGGCGGGAGCGAGGGACGCTGCAGGCAGATTCTGCACTTGGAACTCAAAGTGTTCCTGCACCTGGATAGAAGTGCTGATTTAAAACAGAAAATGTAACTTTAAAAATGTGAACTGAAGCTAAAAGATTGTGGTGGGCGTGTGGTGTGGGGTTGGAGACACCGCTCAGGACACCCAGGCCCCTTTCTGGAGCCCTGGCTCTGTTTCGATCCCGTGTCCTGCTAACGCACACCCTGGGGGCAGCAGAGGTGGCACCCACTGGGGAGACCTGGGTTCTCATTCCCTGGCCTCAGCTGGCTCGGCCTTGGTGTTGTGGGCATTTGGGAAGGGAGCCAGCATAGGAGAATCCTCTCTCTCTCTCTCTCTCTCTCTCTCTCTCTCTCTCTCGCTGCCTTTCAAACAAAATGGAAACACATATCTAAAAACTCAAGAAGCTTCAAACTCATCGGCAGGTTGAGAATTAGCAGCAAGCTTGGCCGTGACCTTGGAGCTGCAGTGTCTCTCGCTGACCTTCCCTGCCTGCTGCGGAGCAGACCTGGGGCCGCTAGGGCTCGCGGAGTCCCCGGGGGGAGCCCGGGAAGTGGCCAGAAGTGCGGGAGAAGCCGTTTTACTTTGGCTGCTCTTCACACGGGCCGTGGCGTCCTCCTGAAGTCACCCAGGCTGTCCCCTGCCCCCCAGCTTCACCGTCCCGTCCCCCAAGTAGGCGTCGCTGTCAGGTCCTGTGTTGTCTTCCCAGGCCCAGAGCCGGCCGAGCGCGTCCCGTCCCTTCCCGGGGATGGACAGACCCTGGGTGCCCTCACCTGGAGTATGGCTTTCCCCCCTCCAAACCCCAGAGCCCCCCTTTCTCTGCAATGTCTCGTCCAGAGCTTCACGCCTCCTGCTCCACCCCCCCCCCCCACTCCGAACCGAGAACCCTCTCCAGGGGCTTTCCTGCTCCGGCTCCCTGGTGCCTGCCGGCTGTCTCCCAGGACCCTGGCTGTTGTCCTCATTGGTCCTGGCTTCACCTAAGAAACCCTAGCGGTCACTGCTGACGCCTGCTCTGGAACGGGAGGGTGCTGAGTCGCCCCGTTACAGAGCAAGGCGTCTCCCCAAGGCTCAGGCTCGGTGAGCGGGAGCTCGGGCCAGGTGTCAGGGTGAGTGAGTTCTGTCCATGTCCTTCCTCCTCTGGCCCCAGTGCCCTCTGGGAACTGAAGGGCTGGGCAGGCTCCCTCTGACAGCCCACGCCTGAAACATGGCTCTGGGCTGGCTGCTCGGCCGGTCTAGAAACCAAGAGAGCTGAGCTGGCGGGAACGTGCCTGGCTGGGGGACACAGCAGGGGCCTCGGGGCGACCGGGAAGGCCGCTCTCCCAGAAGGCCGTGCAGCGGGTGCCGGAGGAGGCCGAGGCCAGCTGTGGAGTTAGATTCTCTCTGAAGCCTGACCGAGTTCTTATTGCCCAGGAAACGGGAAAGTGACCTCGAGAGAAAGCCGAGGCAGGAGGGCTCCTGGCTGACGGGAGGCCCCTGGAGACGCACAGGGCAGGGCGCAGGCTCGGCCCGAGGGCTGCAGTGAAACCGGGGTGCACTGGGAAAGCCGCTGACCCTGGGGGATGTGCGGGGGTCAGCAGGGGGCACTGGAGGCTTCTGGAACCAAAACAGGAGCCACCTGCACCTGGCCGAGCGCTCGTCATCAGAACTGGACTTTGGCTCCAGGCGGACCCCTTAACAACGGGACAAACAGTCTGAAAGCAACCGTTTCCCTCCTCACCGCGTTTGCCCGGGGCCTTGGGCCCACGAGAAAAACAAACTTATTTTGAACACCGAGCTGCTAGCGCACTGCACCACGCTGCCAATCATTAACCTCGCGCAGGCGTGGCCCCGCTCTTCATAAGGCGCGCGCGGTTCCCCCGGCGGCATCGGCCACCGCGCCTCCGCCTCTCCCCCAGAGAGCGTCCATCGCCGACAGCCATCCCGCCCGCCGGAGATGCCCTCGATCCCCGTGATCAGTCCCTGGCCGCTGCTGCTCCTGCTGGCCGTGCTGGCCGTCCAGGCCGCTGCTGCCGCCGGCGCTCCCCAGCCGTGGCACTGCGCGCCCTGCTCTGCTGAGAAGTTGGCGCTCTGCCCACCCGTGCCCGCCTCGTGCCCAGAGCGCTCGCGGCCCGCTGGCTGCGGCTGCTGCCCGGTGTGCGCCCTGCCGCTGGGTGCCGCTTGCGGTGTGGCCACTGCGCGCTGTGCCCGTGGACTCAGCTGCCGCGCCTTGCCTGGGGAGCCGCGGCCCCTTCACGCACTCACCCGCGGCCAGGGCGCCTGCATGCGGGAGGAGACTGCCGCCACCCAGCGTGCTGCCCCCAGCACCAAAGCTCCAGGTACCGCAGCCCCCATCCCTGGGTCCCTGCTCCTGGGACACATGAGCCCTGTGAGGTCTTGCAGGGTCTTATCCAAAACCCGCTGGGCCAGTGTTCGCAGCCGGAGCCCGGCCGGGGAGGGAGATACAGGCGCCAGTGGGGGCCTCCTGGTGTGGTTGTGGCGGGGCAGAGGAGAGGAATGGGGAGGCCCCAGGGCCACACAGCTTAGCACAGAGCTGGCGAGGGCCTGTGCCCGTGGGGTGGCGCAGCTGCCACCTCGCTGCTGGCTCTGGGTGCCTGGGAAGGTCTGGGTGGGGGCTCCCCGTGCCGCCCCCACCCTCCACTATGTGTGTCCAGAACCGGCTCTGTCACACAAGCCCTGTAAGTGGCGCCATTTCCAAGAATGGAGCGCGGCTTTCCGTGGAGTCATGTGGAGGGAGCAGTCCCCTTTGGGCCACTCCCTGGGACCCCTTGTGAGCTGCCGGGCTCCGCGTGTCACGTCCCGCCTGATGCTGAGGGTCCAAGGCTTCGTCCATGGGGTCAGGAGCTGACCCCAGCCCTTGAGTGCGAGCATGGGGCTCCAGCGCCTCCAGCAGACCCTCCCTGCCGGCTGGGATGGAGCCGGTCTCGCTGCTGGGTCTTTGCTCCCCCTGGACATCAGTGAAAGCTCCTGCAAAGGGGGCATCGGCAGAAGTCTGGGAGGGAGGGCACCTGGGGGGCAGCGCGGGGCCTCCCCAGGGCTCAGGGCAGGGCCTGTGTGTTTCCTCCCTAGAGCCCCCCACGGCCCCCCAGAGCGGGGAGATGACGGAGGAGCAGCTGTTGGAGCGTTTCCACTTGATGGCCCCTTCCAGCGAGGACGTGCCGGCCCTCTGGAACGCCATCAGCACCTTGAAGGGCACGGGGGCCCAGGAGGCCGCACCCGGCACAAAGCGGAAGGTGAGGCCCGTGCGGCGGGCGCTGGCTCTCGGGGCCCCCGGCTGGGGTCGGCTGGGCTGGGGAGCTGGGGGTCTGGGCCCCTGCTTCCTGGTCCTGGTGCCTGGGAGTAGGGTGCGTGGCCTCCTCCCTGCTGGACGTTTCTCGCCCTGCCCTAAGCGCTGTGGCCGAGCACAGGGGACGTACACGCACTCTGGTGGACATCTTTACAGGTGGGCTCAGAGGCCCCCAACGCATTCTGTTATTTCACAACCCTCTTGAGAACTTTCTCATCTCATGAGACTCAACCCAAACGGCCGCTCCATCCATGTCGGTCGTCCGTGCCGCCACTTGGGGGCGACAGAGAACCAAAGTTGGAGCCGCGGGCATTCCTTGGGGCTGGGAGCGAGGGGTCCCTTCTGCCCAGGAAAGCCCAGGACCCCACAGATTCACACCAGGAAGCGAGGGCAGAAGGAGGGACGCTGGTTCTCGGATTCTCAGGCTTCGCTTGCTCGTGAAATGACCTTGCTGGTGGCAGAGGAAGGAGGTTCAGACCCTGGAATGGTCTCTGTGCAGAGAGCGGAATGAAGTTCTCCATGCAGAGAGCGGAGCCGCTCTGAGTGGGAGGGGGGCCTGCATTATCGAGCAGGGGAGGGGCAGCGAGAATCTTCCTGGAGTGAGCCAGGCTCCTGCCCGGGGCTTCTGTGACAGGTGCTCAGACAATACCCAGAGAGGGAGGGAACCAAGTCCCCTGCATTTGTCAGCTCAAGGCAGACTGGTGGCCCTCACTTTGCTGGTGGAAAAGCGGGTTCAGAGAGGGCACCTGCTGGCACCCATGGTGCAGGGTCCCCGGCCAGCTTCGGGCCGCCCTGCCCCGTCCTCCCAGCTGGGACGAAGCCTCTCGGACGGGTCGTTCCCTGGGCTGCAGGCTCACTGTCTCTTGCCCTTTGTCTTGCAGGGGCCCTGCCGACGAGAACTCCATCGAGTGCTGGAGCAGTTGGCCAAGGCGCAGCAGGAGGCGGGGGGGGACGTGTACAGGTTCTACCTGCCCAACTGCAACAAGAACGGCTTTTATCACAGCAAGCAGGTGGGCGGCCTTGCGGGCGCGGGCGCGGGTCTTTCATGCCGAGAATGCCACCCCCAGTGCCCACCCCCACGCACGGTGCACGTTGCAGGCCGTGGCCCAGCGAGGGCTCAGTCACTCGGCAAGCAATGGAGGTGAAGGGCTCGTGCCTACCCTCAGCTGAGATCCAGGAGCGGGGAGACCAGTGCCCACATGGACCCCTGTGTCTGAGGCCTGCCAAATAGTACAGGAGCCCCAGCACGCCGCGCTTCAACCTGGAAGCACTGGAGGCCCTGCGAAGCACGGGCCCTGTGGGTTTTATTGGGGGAAACTGAGGCACGGCTCTGTAACAGACGGAGAGTAGGGGGTCATGCTCAGGGCCTGCTCCTTTGGGGCGGGGCGCCCCCAGCACGGGGACCACCAGGCAGGCAGCTGTCACAGCACCTGCGTGGAGTCCTGATGGCATGTGGCCCTCGACCACAGCCTCCATGTTACTGTGGGCACCAGGGGCTTGGTGACTCAGCTCCCCGCTCAGCTGATCCTGGTCCTTGCATTGCAGTGTGAGACGTCTCTGGATGGAGAGGCCGGACTCTGCTGGTGCGTCTACCCATGGAGTGGGAAGAGGATCCCGGGGTCCTTGGAGATCAGAGGGGACCCCAAATGCCACCAGCATTTTAATGCACAAAACTGAGAACGGCTGTAGCATGAGTGCCCCCCCTATTTAAGTATCTGGTGTATTTATCCTCTGCAACACACACTTTATATATATATTTGTGCATGTATATACATAGGACTTCTTTTTATACTCCACATACAACTTATATGTAAGGCTGTTAGTTTATTTATTCTCTGTAAGTTTATTTTTTCTACATAGTAACATTCGCTGTATTAACTTATACAAGAGCACAGGAAGCACTCTCATCGCCTGGGTGTAAATCCTGGCGTTGCGGCCCCTCTGGGTTTTCAGAGTGGGGAAGCAGTGCCCAGAAACGGGCGTGGAGCTTCCACGCTCCCTCCCGAGGCCGGGGACGGCCTGCTGCATGCTGGGGGTGGTGTGGACGGGCAGGGCGAGTGTAGGTACCGCGTGCCTAACCCTGCTGCCTGGGTAGACCCTGCTGTTACCCACACACGCCTGGCCTGTTTGGAATAAACGCCCGCTCGGGCCCGTGCTTGTCACCGAGGATGGTGGATCGCCTGTGGTCTTCATTTCTGGGATCTCGCGTCCCTCACCCTCACCCCCTCCCTGCCCGTGCGCGCTGGGCTCGTGCCATATTGGGGCCCATTGGTCTGTGTGCAGAACTTATCCCCGAAGTCCTGGGCACCCCTTCCTGGGCCTCCACCTCTCCGCCAGGCCCCTGCCTCCCAGGGTCCTCAGTCCCTTCCCCGTGGCTTCTGGCTGACCTCCCCCCTCCTCCCTGCAGCCCAGCGCCCTCCTCGTCCCAAGGGCTCCCAGCCATGGGCCAGCTCCTGTTCCCCTGGCTGAGCCGTGGCAAGGCTGTCCTTCCTCCCTGACGTGCCACGGCCCCCAGCCTCTGCTGTAGTTAAGATACCAGGGGTCTGGCCGGCTTCTCCCTTCCACAAGGCCCTACCCTGGTCAACCCCTTGGTGATACCATGCTGACTGGACCACGAAGTGCCCCACCTCTAGCCTTGCTGGTAATACTGGTGGGTGTCAGAGAGACGGAAGTCTCAGAACTGGCAGAGGGGCCATCAGTGCCAGGCCAGAGCCAGGAGCCAGGACCCCCTTCCGGGTCTCCCGTGTGCATGGCAGGGGCCCAAGCATCTGGGCCATCGTCGGCTGCTTTCCCGGCTGCAGGAGCAGGGAGCTGAATTGGAAATGGAGCAGCCGGGACTTGAACCTGCACGATCCCTACTGGTTGTCCGCTCTATTAGCAGTGAGAAGATGGTAGACGTCTGAATTTTCTTCTGTAGCTTCAGTGGAAATCATCTATTTGGCGCGCACCTGCGTAGACTGCACAGGCACTCCTGGCCGGTTTGGTTTCCCATTTTCTTGTCGGGACTTTTTTGATCTCTCTTTGGCTCGAGATGGATTTCGTGTGCAGTCCCACCTGCTGACCTGGTGTCCGACGCAGCCTCGCCCGCGTTTTTCTCTCAGCCTTGCCTGTTGCAATAAACCAGGAGGGCCTTCACGAAGCTCGTGGAGAACAGAATGAAAGCCTGTGCTTATTTCTGCATGGAAACTTTAAACCCTGTGTTTTCCGTAGTACGCACATTCACGACCTTTTTGAAGGCCCTTTGTGCATCTTCCTTTTGAGCCACTGGACCTGCCTGTTCTGCACTTGGGCAGTCGTCCCAGCTTGGCATCAGGGTTTCTCAGTCGGCACTGCTGGCACTTTGGGTGGGCTCGCTCCTGGGGGGGGGGGCTGGGATCTCCTCCGCAGACGCCTGCGGGCGGGGTGGGGGCGGGTTGTCCCTGGTGAGGGATCATGGGTGGAATCTCCTCGCCCGCCCGGCTCAGCTATGCCCGCGTGGCCCAGCTTGTCTCTACTTCTTCATTTCTTCCCAGGTGAGTTCTCTCGTCCCCTCTGGGTCCCCTGAGAGAGAGAGGAGAGAGCGCTCCCATCTGCTGGTTCACTCCCCAAATGCCTGGGATGGCTGGGGCTGGGCGGGGCCTCAGCTGGGGCTAGACCGCAGTCCAGGTCTCCCTGTGGGAGGGAGAGGCCCAGTAACCCGAGCCATGACCGCCGCCTCCCTGCGTCTGCATTGGCAGGAACCTGGCATCAGGACACAGGCGTTGAACCCGTGCGCTCTGATGTATTGTAACCGCCAAGCTAGACACTCCCCGTGCCTTCGCTCTGAAAGCCAGCCGGTTGTGAAAAGTGCTCCCTTTTTTTTCTGCATCCAGAGTCACTTTAAGACATTGGTGCCCCCTGGGTCCTTGTTTCTGGTGAATGTTGTTCTCCCTGAAACTTCCACACTTTAGGCCATCACCACAGCTTATCTGGCCGTGCCGTGAGACTCCAATCCTTTGCACGTTCCACGAGGCCTCCCCTATGCAATGTCAAAGCTTGTGATGAGTCGGACAAGCGCTGTCTGCCACGTCCTCCGCTCCTCCAGGACGTCTCTCGTCTGCACTCGGTGTTCCGGCTCTTCCTCGCCGTCTTCTTACTGTCCGTCTGCACTCGGGGTTCCGGCTCTTCCTCTCCTCTTCCTACTGTCCGTCTGCACTCGGGGTTCCGGCTCTTCCTCTCCTCTTCCTACTGTCCGTCTGCACTCGGGGTTCCGGCTCTTCCTCACTGTCTTCCTACTGTCCGTCTGCACTCGGGGTTCCGGCTCTTCCTCTCCTCTTCCTACTGTCCGTCTGCACTCGAGGTTCCGGCTCTTCCTCTCCTCTTCCTACTGTCCGTCTGCACTCGAGGTTCCGGCTCTTCCTCTCCTCTTCCTACTGTCCGTCTGCACTCGGGCTTCCGGCTCTTCCTCGCCCTCTTCCTACTGTCCGTCTGCACTCGGGGTTCCGGCTCTTCCTCTCCTCTTCCTACTGTCCGTCTGCACTCGAGGTTCCGGCTCTTCCTCTCCTCTTCCTACTGTCCGTCTGCACTCGAGGTTCCGGCTCTTCCTCTCCTCTTCCTACTGTCCGTCTGCACTCGGGCTTCCGGCTCTTCCTCGCCCTCTTCCTACTGTCCGTCTGCACTCGGGCTTCCGGCTCTTCCTCTCCTCTTCCTACTGTCCGTCTGCACTCGGGGTTCCGGCTCTTCCTCTCCTCTTCCTACTGTCCGTCTGCACTCGGGCTTCCGGCTCTTCCTCGCCCTCTTCCTACTGTCCGTCTGCACTCGGGCTTCCGGCTCTTCCTCTCCTCTTCCTACTGTCCGTCTGCACTCGGGCTTCCGGCTCTTCCTCTCCTCTTCCTACTGTCCGTCTGCACTTGGGGTTCCGGCTCTTCCTCGCCCTCTTCCTACTGTCCGTCTGCACTCGGGCTTCCGGCTCTTCCTCTCCTCTTCCTACTGTCCGTCTGCACTCGGGGTTCCGGCTCTTCCTCTCCTCTTCCTACTGTCCGTCTGCACTCGGGGTTCCGGCTCTTCCTCTCCTCTTCCTACTGTCCGTCTGCACTCGGGGTTCCGGCTCTTCCTCACTGTCTTCCTACTGTCCGTCTGCACTCGGGGTTCCGGCTCTTCCTCTCCTCTTCCTACTGTCCGTCTGCACTTGGGGTTCCGGCTCTTCCTCTCCTCTTCCTACTGTCCGTCTGCACTCGGGGTTCCGGCTCTTCCTCGCTGTCTTCCTACTGTCCGTCTGCACTCGGGGTTCCGGCTCTTCCTCGCCCTCTTCCTACTGTCCGTCTGCACTCGGGCTTCCGGCTCTTCCTCTCCTCTTCCTACTGTCCGTCTGCACTCGGGCTTCCGGCTCTTCCTCGCCCTCTTCCTACTGTCCGTCTGCACTCGGGCTTCCGGCTCTTCCTCTCCTCTTCCTACTGTCCGTCTGCACTCGGGCTTCCGGTTCTTCCTCTCCTCTTCCTACTGTCCGTCTGCACTCGGGGTTCCGGCTCTTCCTCGTCCTCTTCCTACTGTCCGTCTGTGCTTTCCGAACCTTGACTTCTTCGGTTTCCTTCTGCAGCTTCCCTAAGTCAGCCCTGCGCCGCACCCGCCCCACTCTGCGTTCCACGCGTGTGGTTCCTTACTAATGCTTGCGTCTTTGGTTTGAGGGGCAGCCAGGTCTGACGCCCCAGATCCCAGCGTCGACCTGGTGTCTGTGCAGGTGGGGGTAGGTGCCGGCTGCTCCCGAGCCTCTGAGGTCACAGGTGTGCCCGGCATGGCAGGACAGGATCCACTTCCTGCCGGCTTGGACTGCTGCACTGCCATCCCCAAGAACACTCCCTGTGCTCACCCCACCCAGGTTGCCTTCCGGTCCCATCGCCGAGGGGTTCCTGCCTGTTTTCAGTGATCTTCAAGTTCAGATTCTTCTGGGGCTCCCTGGAAGGAGGTCTTGGGCCCCCCGCCACTCGGCATCCTGTCGGGAGCTGGGTTCTACACCATTGCCCCCTAAGCGTGGCTGCAATGGCCCAGGCATCACCAGCCCGGAGCATGTCCCCCCTCCCCTTGCTGCGGGCACAGCGGCTCCCTCTCACAGAGCCTGAAGGCTTCTCACCGGCTCCAGGGCCCCTGCCCTCAGTTCCCTGGTTTCTGGCAGTGCCTTAGGGGTCTCTGTGGGGCAGCCCCTGGCCTGGTGTCACCCCTCGGCCAGATGGGAGGTGCCCTTTTGGCTGGTGCCTGGGACCCCACAATGCAGACTGGCCCACCCCTGTGGTTAGGGTTAGGGTTAGGGTTGGTTAGGGTTAGGGTTAGGGCTGGGGTTATTAGGGTTAGGGTTAGGGTTGGTTAGGGTCAGGGTTAGGGTTAGGGTTAGGATTGGGGTTAGGGCTGGGGTTATTAGGGTTAGGGTTAGGGTTGGGGGTTAGGGTTAGTTAGGGTTAGGGCTAGGGTTGGGTTTGGGGTTGGAGTTAGGGCTGGGGTTATTAGGGTTAGGGTGAGGGTGAGGGCTGAATCCACAGCCTCTGCCGCAGTCTCTGCCTCCCTGGACACTGGCCAGCCTGGGCCTCGCACGTTCCCTTCTCTGTGTGGGAGGTGGGTGGGTACTCATGATCTCGTGATCTTAGGGCCGTTGGAAGTTAAAGCCCGAGAGGGCTGAAGGTGGCCGGGGAGAAGGGCGACTCCCAGGAGCCCCGAGGGTCCAGCTGGGAGGCCAGCGAGACAGGCCGAGAACCGCAGGGCAGGAGGAGCCAGGCAGGCGCAGCTCCCCGGTGCTCGCTGCCAGTGGCGGGTGAATGATGTTAGCCAGCGTTCTCCGGGAAGCAGAACCACGGCGTTCAAGCTGCTCATCCGTCCATCCGCCCTGTCTCCCTCCTCCCACCCTCCCTCCACCTAACATCCACCTGCCAATCATGCAGCTGGGTGATCCCCTATCCGAGGAGATTTATTATGAAGAATCGAGTCTCACAGTTACAGATGCTGCCATCTGCCGACGAACCAGGAAAGCCCATGGTGCATTCTGGCCAGAGCCCAGAGTCTGGAGTCCAGAGCCCAGAGCCCGGAGCTCTGTCACCTGGGGTTGATCCCCGGGCAGAGAAGGTAAGAGCTGCAGGAGGCAGGGGAAAGCTGTGTCTTTGTTCTCTCTGTGGCCCCTCTGCAGGTTGTGAGACCCGCCCACGTCGGGGAGGCCAGTCCACTTTCCTGAGCCCAGTGATCCTAACGACAGTGTCATCCAGGAACATGTGCAGTCACACCTGAGGCCTCTCCTGGACCCTGAGGTCAGGGGCAGGGAGGACGGGGTAGGAAGCAGACACCGTGGGCTCACAGAGCAGCATGGTGGCTGCACAGGGCCTGCCGGGCTCCTGGGGGTTCCCACCACCTGACTGCCCCTCACCTCCATCCAGTGAGCTCGCTCTGCTCACCGCCTCCCTCCAGCCCCCAGCGTCACAAGCACGGGCCCCAGGGGGCTGCTTGTCCACTCCCGGAGGGCAGGATGCGGGATGGCTGGGGGAGTGACCGTCCCGCACGTGCTCTGGGTGTCAGATGGGACAAGTCGAGGAGCAAACCCACAGGTGAGGACAATGGCCAGGGAGACTCACCTGCTGTCCTGTTGCCCTGCCCCACAGTGCCAGGGGAGTGGAGCCCACACACAGTCTCCAGGGTGGGATTTCCTGCCTGGCTCCAGGTTTTTGCTGAGAATCGGGCAGGGGAGCCTGCCTGAACTTATGGAGTTTGCAACTTGCTCTAGAACATTCTACCCTCAGAGACACAAAACATGGGGGCCATCAGGAAGAAGGCGAACACAGGCTTCAGTTGTAATGGTAAAAACTTTATTTACTATTTATAAATACACTGCAAGATGAACTTTTCAAAAATACTTTTTTTCCCCCGAAAACTTAATTAAAAAAATAAAGAGAAGCCAGCAGGCAGGCAGAGTGCCGGGAGAGCCGGCTGCAGCTTCTCCAGGTCTCACCTAGGAATGGCTAGCACAGATCCGGTTATACTCGGGCTACGTTGCATACAATGTGAACAGTGAATCAGGAGCGCGGCTTCTCTGCTTACATGTGTGATTTACAAAGAAAAGGGCGAGAGTGACCCCCGCTGCCCAGCCGCCTGTGAGCCACCCCTCCATCCCGGTTAGATAGGTGAGCGACGGGGACGCACGTATCTCGCTCTTCCCCGGAGCTGATCCTCAGACACAGGCGCTGTCCCAGGAGCCCGTGCGTGGCAAAGGCTGTTCTCTGCAGACATCTGAAGAACGGCGTAGTCGCGGGGGCACCTGGACAGGGAGGCTGGCGCAGGCTGCCACCTGCCCCTCCCGCCCGCGGCCCTCTGAGCTGCCCGGTGAATTCCCAGGGGGTCGTTTCTGTTTGAACAGAGTCAGACTGCATCTGACCTCTCCCACTGGGAGCTTGGCGGCCCCCAGGGGTCTCCAGATGACTGGGGTCCAGGGGCTCCCTATGGATCGGGATCATGGAGGGTGGTATGAAGTGTGCTCTGTGCAGGGCAGCACAGCGGTCGGGGCCTTCGGGGCTGGAGGGAAGCGCACAGTGGGGCAGGCTCCATGGGGAGGGGATGGGTGGGATGTGAGGGGCTCTGGAGCAGGGAGGTGCCCTGGTGGGCATCGCCGCCGGAACCCGCAGGCGCTTCCAGAACTTCTGAACTTTGGTTTAAGGAAAATCAGTCACCACAGAGAGATCCGAGTGGAGGCCATGGCCCTGGCAGTCTCTTGTGCAAAATAAGGCGGATTTGAGCTCCAGGAGAACTAAACGGAAAAGACAGGGAACATGGACAAACCCGGGAGGGCTCCACCTCCGCTCGCCGCCAGGGGTCTCCACCTGCATCTCCAGCAGAGCCGGAGCTCTGGGGGAGGCCCGCGTTGCTCACTGTCAATCAAGCTACCAGCGGTAGAGCTAACGTTTTTTCCAACTTGCAAGATAAAACATTCTAATCCATGCAAGTTTCTTCTGCTTATCAACGTCATCCCGCGAAGCTGAAGGGAAATGCACGTGTCCTGCCCCCAAGCCCCCTCACGGTTAAGGGAAAGAGAACACTGACTAGCACGGCTCTCTTCAAAACTAGAGCTCAGAGAGTCAGCGCTGCCCGAGACTGACGTAAACTCTGCTAAAATCACGCTGACCACAGCCCAGGAAAACATTCATAACCTATGTCACAGGAAAAAGGGCCACGTCTCAACTTGGAATTTAACTTAGGAACCAGGGGTTCGGATGCAGCCTCGCTGGAAACGAAGCTTCCGAGCCACCCTGGCCTCGGCTGGGCTGTGGTGCGCCTGGGCTGTGGCATGTGCCTGGGCTGTGCCGTGTGCCTGGGCTGGTGTGTGCCAGGGCTATGGTGTGTCCCTGGGCTGTGGTGTGCCTGGGCTGTGGTGTGCCTGGGCTATGGTGTGTCCCTGGGCTGGTGTGTGCCAGGGCTATGGTGTGTCCCTGGGCTGTGGTGTGCCTGGGCTGCAGTGCGCCTGGGTTGTGGCGTGTGCCTGGGCTGGTGTGTGCCTGGGCTGTGGCGTGTCCCTGGGCTGTGGTGTGCCTGGGCTGCAGTGCTCCTGGGCTGTGGCGTGTGCCTGGGCTGGTGTGTGCCTGGGCTGTGGCGTGTGCCTGGGCTGGTGTGTGCCAGGGCTATGGTGTGTCCCTGGGCTGTGGTGTGCCTGGGCTGTGGTGTGTGCCTGGGCTGTGGTGTGCCTAGGCTGTGGTGCGCCTGGGCTGTGGTGTGCCTGGGTTGTGGTGTGCCTGGGCTGTGGTGTGCCTGGGCTGTGGTGTGTGCCTGGGCTGTGGTGTGCCTGGGCTGGTGTGTGACAGGGCTATGGTGTGTCCCTGGGCTGTGGTGTGCCTGGGCTGCAGTGTGCCTGGGCTGTGGTGTGTGCCTGGGCTGCGGTGTGTGCCTGGGCTGTGGTGTGCCTGGGCTGTGGTGTGCCTGGGCTGGTGTGTGCCTGGGCTGTGGCGTGTGCCTGGGCTGTGGTGCGCCTGGGCTGTGGTGCGCCTGGGCTGTGGTGTGCCTGGGCTGTGGTGTGCCTGGGCTGTGGTGTGTGCCTGGGCTG
Organism: Sylvilagus floridanus; assembly: GCA_949820135.1. NCBI lineage: Eukaryota > Metazoa > Chordata > Mammalia > Lagomorpha > Leporidae > Sylvilagus > Sylvilagus floridanus. The sequence goes on from OX463229.1 coordinate 67,443,868, forward strand.
CGGTGTGTGCAGGGCTTTCTCTCTGCACCGGTCAAATTCTCTCTCCCACCGGCTCTCCTCCCTCCTGCCTGGCTGCTGCTCCCCAGCCCCGAGCAATCCTTGCCCCCCACTGCTGCCCGGAGGAGGAGCCCCGACCCGTCCCGGGCTTACGTGGCTGCGTGGCGGCTACTGGCTCTGCATGCCCAGACAGTGCACCTCGTCCTTGCCCTTGGTGTCGTAGCCCGGGAGGGGCTGCCCGTACTTGTCCACGCACCAGCAGAAGCCCCGCTTTCTGCCCTTGGAGGGGCGGCACTGAGGGACGGAGATGGGGATGGAGCCGTGAGCCTCGGGGGCTGGCCCAGGCTGCTGCTCGGTGCCTTCTAAGCAGGAGTTTGCAGAGGCAGCGGTGTGAGTTAGAGCCTGAGGCAGCCTGGGCTCTGCGTGGCCACACCAGACACTGCAGCGTGGCCAGAGTGCAGCGAGGACGCCAGACCGCGTGGCGTGGGCTGTGCAGTCAGAGGACCCCAAAGTTCTCCCACGCTGAAGCCAGAGGGGCACACTGACACAGATGCACACACACACCTACACACATAGTCACACACCTAAACACAGCCACACACCTATCCACACACCAAAACACACACACAGCCACACATACACAGTGACACGCCTAAACACACACCCACATACACAGCCATACATTGATACACACACCCACACACACAGTCACACATACACAGTGACACACTTAAACACACACCTACATACTCAGCCATACATTTATACACACACCACACACACTTACACACACCCCTAAACACACAATACATACAGTCACACAGTCACATACAAATACACACGCATACACATGCACCCACATAAACATACACATAAACATACACAGTGCACATAAACACACATATACGCACATATACATAACACATACCTTTACATGCAAGTACAAACACACACAGTCTATGTACACATGCATGCAGACACGCACATGGGCACACACACGCATGTGCACACACGCATGCCGAGGAGCTGGGGGAAGGCTGGGGCGCCCCGTGCAGCGGCCGCCTGGAGCAGGTCTGGGTCTGCAGCCCCGCGGTCGGCCAGCTCCCCACGGTGTTAAACACAGGCCGGGATGAGCGGAGGAGCCGGCAGTGAGCAGCCCTCGTGCCAAGCACAGGGAGGAGGTGGAGGGCGGGTTCCGGGCGGCCGGGCTGCTGAGTTGCCGGGTGGGGAAGTCACGGTGTGGCCCTCAGGATGCCTGCGCATCCGCTGCTAGGTGCAGGAAGGCACGGGGCGGGGCGGGACCGGGTGCTGGGGCACCTCGCCCATGGTGGCTGCTCCCTGGGCCCTCAATGCGGCACGCGGGGCTCAGGGCGACGCCCGCCCAGGCGGCTCACCTGCTTCTTCTTGTAGAAGCCCTTCTTGTCACAGTTGGGGATGTGCACGCCGCGGGGGCTCAGCACGTTCAGGAACTTGAGGTGGTTCAGGGTGTCCTCCATCTCACGCCGGCAGGGGCCCTGGGGTCAGAGGCAGCCCGGCACGGTCACGCCACCACCCCGCCCATGTGCCCTCCCCCACCCCAGTGTGTGGGGGGGCGTGGTCCCCCAGACCCTGGAGTGCACCCACAGGTGCTCCGCCCCCTCAGAGCCCCCAGGCTCAGTTCCGGCTGCAAGGTGGGGGGGCATGCAGGGCAGAGGCTGCCCACACTTCCCCAAGACCCCCTGGACAACTGGGACTGGAGGGGAAGTGCTCACGTATTCCGTCTCCCGCTTGGACTCGGAGGAGAAGTTCTGGGTGTCCGTGCTCTGCGACTCGTAGTCGACCTTGTAGCGCTGGCTGTCCTTGGCCTGGCCCTTCTTGATGGCGTCCATCTTGCCGTGCAGGGGGTGGAACTTGGAGTCGGGCACCCGGTGCGTGCTGGGCATGGTCTGGCCCTCCACGGCCCCAGCGCCATGCTCCTCCTCCGACTCACTGGTGTTCCCTGGAAGCAGGAGAGGGAGACTGAGGCAGGGCGTGGCTGACCGACAGCCCCAGATGGGGCTGAGGACCCCCTCTATTTGGGGGGAAGGGGGAGGGGATAACCATGGTTGAAGGCAGCTCCCGCAATATCTCCAAATAGCCAGAAGGGGGAGTGGTGAATGTCCCCGTAAGCGGCCGAGGCCACAGAGGTGCCGGGGACCCCATCCGGTCTTGAAATGCTGCACACACCACACCCCCAGAACGTGTACAGTCGTGATGTGTCACAATATTAAAAAATAAAAACTAAATCTCATTTCAGGTGGTCAGATGTTTCCCACCGTTCTACTCTTTGTATTTAACTGGAGATCGTATCGGTTTGAAAATTTAGCACAGTTCTTGTGGTGTTAAGCCATGACACTGGCACAACTCCATACAACTCGCAGGGTGGCCTCCACCCAGCCACCAGCCCCGTGCAGCTGCCACTAACGCTTCCCCCAGCAGGCGGCGGCCGAGAGCCACGGAAGGCCATGGAGCGGCCAGAGAGATGCAGGCAGCCCGCGTGTGCTGTGCCCCGGGGCTGGGAGGAGGTCGTGCTCACCGCCATGCACCGCAGGGTCTGGGCGCGACTGTGCCCTCCTGCTAGTGGGACTGTCACCCACTTCTCCCCGCCGCGCGGCCCAGAACCGCGGCTCGGCTCTGAAACTGGGCGCACACAGTCTCTGCCCCTGCTGGGACACCTTGCCGGGACGCAGCCGCAGGACGCTCACCGAGCCTGCTTGCTCCCTGGAGGGCAGAACGCCCCCTCTGCAGGCCCCCTTCTGCAAAGTCCGCGCCTGAGCCAGATGCTGGCCGGGTCACGGTTCACCTGAGGCCTTCAGTGGACACCCAGATCCGCGGCCACTGCGTTCCTCTTCCGTGGCGGCTGGGGGATCCCCAGGGGCATCAAGGGCTACATCTAGGGGAGATGTCCCCGGGGCGGGTGCACCCCACCTCTCCGACCTCAGAGGGGCGTCAGCTCCAATCTGTGGGTGACTGTCCAGTGGAACTGTTTGCTGCCTCCTGGGAACACAGCAGACGCGTGGCAGCCTGCCCGTGGGGGGACCGGCATGGCCCTGGCTGCAGGCCATAAGGATTGAACGCCTGGTTCCCAGGGGCTGCAGGCCTCTGGGCTCTCTCAGCAGCACCCACCGAGACTCACCCGGGGGTCCCTGTCTCTCTGGGCCCCAGTTCCTCACTGGCAACCCAGCCCCTGAGGTCCCCAGCACCCTTGCGCCTCGGGAAGCAGAAGTTCCCACGGTCTGGGCAGCACCAGAGCGGGTCTGCAATGGACTGGATTTGGTTCCAACTTTTGAATTTCTTTTCTTTTTTGAGGAAGTACTGGGACAAAGCAGATGCCAAGAATATGTAAATCAACACAGGTCCCAAGAGCCCCGAGTAATTTTTTTTTTAAACTTCTTTGGTTAGAAATCAGTTGGATCTTTGTACATTCTCTTATGCAAACCCACCCCAACCTACACGGTGGAGCTACTAAAGCCGGTTACAAACGGCACGGTCTACCAGCACTTCGGAGACCGGTTTCTGAAGGCAGTAAAGTGCCCACACAGTACCTGGGGTTTCTCAGGGATGGAGATGGCCGGCCTTGCTCCGGCAGGAAGCAGCCTCCCCAGGATGGGACTCTGGCTACAGAGGTCAGACCGCCAGCTCCGGACGGGTTTGCCCACTGCCACCCAGCAGTTACTAGGGCTGGGACCAGGGTGGGGAGAAGCCCCCTCCCTCCCCAGGGCGGGAGCTCAGTCCATCTAGTGAGGCTAGGAATGCGTGACCCTGAGGGGCTTGTCCACCAGGGACACAAGGAGCCGGCTGACGGGTCCCTGCTGGAGAGGGGCTGGCCAGGGTGCGGGGGGATCGCCCAGCGCCCCCACTTTGCCATTTGCGGAGCCGCCCACCAGGTGCAGAAGGGCAGCAGTCCCAGGACGGATTCCAGTTAGCCTTCCTGACACTGAAATCGCTGTGCGCCGGCAGGGCGCCCCTGGGCACGCCCTGTGGTGCTCACAGGCGAGGGGCTGGGCGACACAGGTAAGACGGCGCGGGGGGGCAAGTGGGGTTCCGAGCCACGCCCTGTGCTGCCCGCCGCTGCCCATCCCTTTCTGAACTCCAGGGTCTGCAGGCGCGCCCCGACACCAAGATCCAAATCCCACTCCGGGGCGGGACCCTGCTTCGCAAAGCATAGGTCGCACAAACGTTCGTGTTCTGAGACTGGAGCCCCTTCCAGCACCGCGCCAAACCCCCGCCCCGGCCCCACCCTCAAGCAACCCCAGGTCGGGGACGCGCCCGCGGCTCACCGTGCGGCGCCCGCGGCTCACCGTGCGGAGCCCGCTCCACACCGCGGCCCCGCGCCAGGCTCGGGGGCACCTCCCGTATGCAGGGTCCCGCCCTTGCCGGCAACCTCGGTTCCCGCTACCCCAGCCCCGAAACCGCCTGCCCGTTTCACTGAAAGCGCTTTGCAACCCACGGACATTCTCACTCGGGGAACGGAGCGCGCGACGGACAGCCGCCGGGGGTCCGTGCGGGGCGCCTCCGCCTCTCCGGGCCTCAGTTTCCCCACTCCAATCCTCAGGGCGAAGAAGAGGACAGAATTTCCCGCGGCAGCACCCCTGCACCCCGTCCAGGCGCGGCCCAGGGAGCGCACCTGGCGCGGGCGGCTCACCTGGCGCGGACGGCGCCGGCAGCAGGTAGGCGCGCAGGCGGCCGGCGGCGCTGGCGTTCACGCAGGACCCGCGGCCTTGCAGCAGCGCCTGCAGCGGTCGCACTTCGCCGGGTTGTGGCCGGCACAGGAGGCCGGAGCCGCAGCGCTCGGTGTAGACGCCGCACGGCTGGCCCTCGAGCAGCGCGCAGGTCAGGCAGCAGCCGCAGCCCGGCTCGCGCACCAGCTCGGCGCACGGGGGCGAGGTGGGCGGAGGCGCGCACTGGGCCAGCGCACGCGCGTCGCACGGCTCGCAGCGCACCACGGGGCCCGCGCCCACCGAACCGGCGCCGGCCCGCGCCACCGGCGGCCCGCGGAGCAGCGCCAGCGCGGTCAACACCGCGGCCCAGAGCGCGGGGCGCGCCCGCTGCATGGCGCCCGCCGCGAGGGCCCGCTGCTCGGCCGGCCGGGGCGCACGGGGACGGGGCGACGGCACGCGGTGCGGAGCTGCGAGATCGGGGAAGGCAACGGCCGGCTCTCCGCGTCGAGTGGCCGCGCTCGCGTCTGGGCTGCCGGCCCGCGCCGGCCGCTATATACAAGCCGAGTGGCCGAGGACACGCCCCAGAACGGCGCGCCCAGGATGGGGGCGGGCCGGTCCGCACGGCTCGGGGGCCCGCGCCTCGCCCTGTGCCGCGTGGGCCGAGCGCGGGGGCGCGCGGCGCGCGGCCGCCAGGACACCTGCTTCCCGCGCGCACGCCGGGCGTCCTGGCCGCGCTGCGGTGTCTGAGAGCGGCTGCGCCCCTGGCTATTCTCCGCAGCGGGCGCCCCGGGCCGCCCCAGCCGCGCTCCCTGCCGATTCGGCGCCCTGACCTGGCCTGCGCAGCCGCCCCCTCTCCCCGCCGCGCCTCGCGCGAGGTCGCCCCGAGGCGGATTGGGACCGGGAAACCGGCCCGCCCCGCCCCTCCTTGGTGTCTGCTTGCAGAGCGTTCTAAAATGTAACTCCTCGGGCAGGGCAAGCCGCGAGACCTGCAGGCGGGAGGACGGCCGTGAGCGCGCATTGGGGTTTCGCGGAGCCGAGTGCCCGTGGGTTGGGGGCGCAGCCCCGGGACCCTCTAATGCGCCCTGTGCAGGCTGGCCTCCGGCACCTGGGAGACCCTTGCTCCTTCAGGGCGGGTTCCCGTTAGCAGAGCGGGGCGTCGTGTTTTTGGAACACGTTTCCAGCGATTCACACCCACGAGAAAGCGCGACGGAGTCACCCGGCGGGCACTGCCGAGCGCCTCTGACCAGGGGGCACGGGGAACGTGCCCTGCGGGTTCTGAAGGTCACTTTGTAACCTGTCACTGCACGCTCCGTGGTGCGCTGGGGCGGAGGCGGGCTTCTCGCTGCTCTGCGTCCCCCTCGTCCCGGACCTCCTTCGGGAGTCGAGTCCTGGGGTCCCGTGGCTCCTCGGGCACGCGAGTCCCCGACGTGCCGCGCCCTTCCCTGAGTGACCAACAGAGGGCGCAAGTGACCCAGGATTGGATCGCCAGTGGCCCTGTTCCAGAGTGGCCCGGAGAGATGCTTGGCGGGAACCAGTGAGACCCCCGCGGGGGGACACGCTCGCCCTGGGAGGGGGCAGTTGCCTGGCGGCGCGCCCCTCTTCCCGCACCCGTCTCCTTCCCCGCGGTCTCGTGCGTTTACTCACGCAGGGTTTATCCCCTTTCCAGGAGCGTAAATACGCTCCCCCTCCCCCGTTGAAAACGGGAAACACCAGTTTAGCTTCCCCATTTCTTAATCATAGCAAGTAAATAAGGAAAAAAACGATAGTGCTTGGGCCGCTGCAAAGGAGAAGAAACCGAAGCCGAGGAGAGAGCCGCCTCTGGCCTCCGTCCCGGGCGCCCCAGCTCGCGTGCGCGCGGGGCGCAGCTGCCCGGAGCCCCGCGGTGCCGGCTGGTCTCCGGCCTCCTGTGCCCCGCCTGCTCCTTGGAGCTGGGCAGTATCTTTTGGACACCCCAGAATAGGGTCTCTGGTGCCGCTGGACGCGAAAGGAAACAAAACATCCCTCAGAGTACACTTGCTCCTAAAATAGCCCCAGGGACCTTGGGCAGGAGGTCAGGGCCGGGGCCGTGCGTCACAGGGCTCGGCATTCCCAGGGCTTCCTCTGCGGAGCTCTGTGGTCGCTGCGCGCTGGGGCGCTTTTGCCCCCCGCGATGACCGCGCAACTCTGAAGGAGACCCCCTCACACACACCCAGGCTCCCCTCTGTGCCCCTTGCCTGAGCCCTGGCCTGGCCTTGCAGTTTGGGCGGCGGGCGCTGGTTGTTCCGTGTGGAACTCCCAGAGGGCGCTGGAGACAACGCCAAAGCCACTCACGCTGCGCCTGGCCACGGCTGCTTCTCCCTAGTGAAGCTGAGCGGGACTCTCAGGGCCTGCACTGCCTGGGCTCGCCCGGGCCGCGCTGTGTTTCACACTCGGCCACTGTCATTCGCCGGAACCGCAAGGAGAAGCAGCCGGGCTGCAGGGCTGCGGGGCTGCCGGGCTGCGGGAGGACGTGGGTGGGGTCAGGCTTCCTTCCTGGGCGTGCTGTTCACACAAAGCGGGGTGTTCTGCGGCGGCTTGGAGCGCCGCCCAGCGCTGTCCCACGCATCGTGACCCCTGGGCTCAGAGGCCATAAGCTACTCACTTCTTTGAGGCCGCGCCACCGCTGACGGGCACCTTACATGGCCTGGTGATGGCCTCTGCTTCTGTCTGCTCAGGACCAGAGGGCAGGCTGCCCGGGCCTCCCAGGTCCCTGGGGTGCAGGCTCACCGAGCACCCAGCACCGCTCCACTCAGAACACACAGGGCCACACTCCCAGGGCCCCGTGACGATGGGGACCCGATTTCCAGGCTTGGTGGCACTCAGCAGAAAGCTTCACTGGGGGGCTCTGCTGGGGGTGGATTCCGGGGCTCTGAGGGGAGGGGCGTGCATTTCCCTGGCCCAGCCTGCCTGTGGGGCGGTCCCGAGCTCTGTACTCTGCACCCGGCAATATGTAGAAACCACCAGACGCCAACATTGCGGCTGCAGACAGCACTGTGTCACACACACCTGCCCCTGTGGGAACAGAGACATGGCCGACACCCACACACACACCTGCCCCTGTGGGGACAGAGACATGGCCGTCACCCACACACACACCTGCCCCTGTGGGAACAGAAACATGGCCGACACCCACACACACACCTGCCCCTGTGGGGACTGAGACATGGCCGACACCCACACACACACCTGCCCCTGTAGGGACAGAGACATGGCTGACACCCACACACACACCTGCCCCTGTAGGGACAGAGACATGGCCGACACCCACACACACACCTGCCCCTGTAGGGACTGAGAATTGGCCGTCACCCACACACACCCCTGCCCCTGTAGGGACAGAGACATGTCTGCTGTCACCCACACACACACCTGCCCCTGTAGGGACAGAGACATGTCTGCTGTCACCCACACACACACCTGCCCCTGTAGGGACAGAGACATGTCTGCTGTCACCCCCACACACACCTGCCCCTGTGGGGACAGAGACATGGCCGTCACTCACACACACACCTGCCCATGTGGGGACTGAGACATGGCCGTCACCCACACACACACCTGCCCGTGTGGGGACTGAGACATGGCAGTCACCCACACACACACCTGCCCCTGTAGGGACTGAGAATTGGCCGTCACCCACACACACACCTGCCCCTGTGGGGACTGAGACATGGCTGCTGTCACCCACACACACACCTGCCCCATGGGGACAGAGACATGGCCGTCACCCACACACACACCTGCCCATGTGGGGACTGAGACATGGCCGTCACCCACACACACACCTGCCCCTGTAGGGACAGAGACATGGCAGTCACCCACACACACACCTGCCCCTGTAGGGACTGAGAATTGGCCGTCACCCACACACACACCTGCCCCTGTGGGGACTGAGACATGGCTGCTGTCACCCACACACACACCTGCCCCATGGGGACAGAGACATGGCCGTCACCCACACACACACCTGCCCCTGTGGGGACAGAGACATGGCCGTCACCCACACACACACCTGCCCGTGTGGGGACAGAGACATGGCCGACACCCACACACACACCTGCCCCTGTAGGGACAGAGACATGGCTGACACCCACACACACACCTGCCCCTGTAGGGACAGAGACATGGCCGACACCCACACACACACCTGCCCCTGTGGGGACAGAGACATGGCCGTCACCCACACACACACCTGCCCCATGGGGACAGAGACATGGCCGTCACCCACACACACACACCTGCCCCTGTGGGGACTGAGACATGGCTGCTGTAACCCACACACACACACCTGCCCGTGTGGGGACTGAGACATGGCTGCTGTGACCCCCACACACACCTGCCCGTGTGGGGACTGAGACATGGCTGCTGTGACCCACACACACACCTGCCCGTGTGAGGACTGAGACATGGCTGTCACCCCCACACACACCTGGCCCTGTGGGGACTGAGAATTGGCCGTCACCCACACACACATCTGCCCCTGTGGGGACTGAGACATGGCTGCTGTGACCCCCACACACACCTGCCCGTGTGAGGACTGAGAATTGGCCGTCACCCACACACACATCTGCCCGTGCGGGGACTGAGACATGGCCGTCACCCACACACACACCTGCCCCTGTGGGGACTGAGACATGGCTGCTGTGACCCACACACACACCTGCCCGTGTGGGGACTGAGACATGGCCGTCACCCCCACACACACCTGCCCCTGTGGGGACTGAGACATGGCTGCTGTGACCCCCACACACACCTGCCCATGTGAGGACTGAGACATGGCTGTCACCCCCACACACACCTGCCCCTGTGGGGACTGAGACATGGCCGTCACCCACACACACACCTGCCCCTGTGGGGACTGAGACATGGCCGCCACACACACACCTGCCCCTGTGGGGACTGAGACATGGCCGTCACCCACACACACACCTGCCCGTGTGGGGACTGAGACATGGCCGCCACACACACACCTGCCCCTGTGGGGACTGAGACATGGCCGTCACCCACACACACACCTGCCCCTGTGGGGACTGAGTATTGGCCGTCACCCCCACACACACCTGCCCGTGTGGGGACTGAAACATGGCTGTCACCCACACACACACCTGCCCCTGTGGGGACAGAGACATGGCCGTCACCCACACACACACCTGCCCCTGTGGGGACTGAGACATGGCCGTCACCCACACACACACCTGCCCCTGTGGGGACTGAGACATAGCTGCTGTAACCCACACACACACCTGCTCCTGTGGGGACTGAGAATTGGCTGTCACCCACACACACGTCTGCCCATGCCAAGTCTTTTTGGTTGTGTGCATTCTGTGAGGGTGTGGTGTTACTTGAGCTCGGGATGGGTGAATGTGTCTGGGGTTCAGTCTCTGTTGGTATCCCTGGTTTGTTCCTTTCGATGCCAACAGTCACCCTGGCAACACAGGTATCGGCTGATCCTGGCTTATCATCCTTTTCTTCGATCAGGAATCATGAGGAATGTTGGTGTAATTATTTGTTTATAGGTTTGGGGTGAGTATTATCCTAACTGCTCTCGGACAAATGCTCCACGTGGGATTCCTGGGTCTGGTTGTGGGCGAACCTGTAGCTTTGAAGAAGCCGTGGAACCGCCTACCAGGGTGGTCCCACTGGCAATACGTGGAGTCCTACGTCAGGGGTGCCCTAGGGCCCACAGGGTCACGGTGCTGGCCCTGGGCTGCAGCTGGACTCAGAATTCAGTAGATTTACAGCCGGCCGGTTTTTAAGTTGATGGTTTTGTGTGGCCTGCAGATGAAGTTATAAATCCACATGGCCCCCGCAAAAAACAGGCTCCCCAGCCCTGGCTCCTCCTGACGATGCAGCTTTATCCCAGCCGTTCTAGTCGTAGTTGTGTCGTTGTGTCGTTGTGTAGTTGTGTAGCTGTGTAATTTTGTCTTGCCCTGGCTTTATTTGCACTTTCCCCGGGACATACCATGCTGAGTATCTTTTTAAATTTTTTTAAAGATTGATTCATTTATTTGAAAGGCAGAGTTACAGAGAGGCAGAGGCGGGGGTGGGGGTGGGGAGTCTTCCATCCATGGCTGGTTCACTCCCCAAATACCCATCACAGCTGGTGCTGGGGCAGGCCGAAGCTAGGAGACCAGACTTCCCACATGGGTGCAGGGCCCAAGCACTTGGGCCATCCTCTACTGCTTCCCCAGGCCATAGCAGAGAGCTGGATCAGAAGTGGAGCAGCCGGGACTTGAACCGGTGCCCATGTGGGATGCTGGCACTGCAGGTGACGGCTTTACCCAGGTCAGGGCAGGGACACACCTCGCCCCACAGGGGACTTGGCCTGTAGGCGATTCCGAGGTGAGCGGAACATGGGGAGAGGGTTGGTTAGCAAGTGACCCCTCTGCCAGGAGAGCCGGGCGGAGCATTTGGGGGCTTGTTGGCGGGTCTGTTGTGTTTGCTGGTTCGTGATGAGACCCAGAAGCCTGATGTTGGAGGTCAGCATCTCAGCTGTCTCGTCCCCCTCCCCAGGTGTGGCCCAGCAAAGGGGAAAGACGGGAGGAAGGGAGTCTCCGGGCAGGAAGGGGGCGAAGCTGGGGCTGGGGGGCAGGGTCTACCCCTCCCTCTGGCACTGCCTCTCCCCTGCTGGGACCCCCAAGGTGGTGCAGTCTGTCCCCACCCAGTCAGTGTGGTCTGCAGCTCTGTTCGCCCTGGCCCTGGACCCTGGCTCTGCCCGGGTCTTGGTCCCTGTGGGAGGCCCAGTGTAGGCAACCAGATCCCCAGGCAGTGGCCAGTTTGGGTGAGAGAGCTCACCCAGCAGGTGCCTGGCCCCATGGCTGTGTGTTCTCTGGGGGCCCCAGAGCTGTGCCCCTTCCCTGCCTGACCCACCCAACCCCTGGGCATTTTTAGCATTGAAATCAACTTTTTTTTAAAGATTGCATGTACTTTTTTTGAAAGTCTGAGTCACAGAGAGAGAGGGAGAGAGAGGGAGAGAGAGAGAGGGAGAGAGAGAGAGAATCTTCCATCTGCCGGTTCACTCCCCAAATGGCCACAATGGCCAAGGCTGGGCCCAGGCCAAAGCCAGAAGCTTCTCCAGGGTCTCCCACATGGGTGCAGGGGCCCAAGCACCCGGGCCATCTTCTGTTGCTTTCCCAGACACACTAGGAGGGAGCTGGATTGGAAGTGGAGCAGCCAGGTCTCGAACTGGTGCCCATGTGGGATGCCGGCATTGCAGGCGGCGGCTTTACCTGTTTATGCCACAGCACGGGACCCTAAACTTGTCTTTTAATTCTGTTTTCCACAAACCACTGAAGCCCCTCTGTAGCCCACCCCATCCTCCCCTATAGCCTCCCACACATCCTGTCAGTGGTCTCTGGATGGCTGATGAAGCCTGAGACAGCGCACCTGCTCCACAAACAGCTGTCCCACCCGGTGCATTGGGAACAGTGAGGAGAAAGAAGGCCTGCGCACCCGCCGTGTGCACGTGAGTTTATCTCTGGAACATTCTCTACTCGCAGTCGATGGAATGCGGATACGGAGCAGAGGGTGTGTCTGTGCACGGGGTGGCCCCACCAGTGGGCAGGAGCCACCAGAGCGTCCACAGTGAGGCTGAGTCACAGGCATCTCAGAGCAGTCGGTGAACTGGGCCAGATGCTGTGGCTGTGGGCCGAGGCCCTGCCCCTCTGGGTGGGCTTTGTCCGCGCTCCCGAACAGCTGCTGGAGCAGGTGGGGGGCGCGATGGCTCGAGGCCGTGCGGAAGCTGTCCTGGGGCTTAAGCCACAAGACGAGACCTCTTCCTTTTTTTGAAAAAAGATTTATTTATTTATTTGAACAACTCTGTGTGTGTGTATGTGAGAGAGAGAGAGAGAGAGGGAGATCTATCTTCTGCTGGTTCGTTCCCAAATGACCAGTACAGCTAGGACTGGGCCAGGCCAGGAGCCAGCAGCTCCATCTGGGTCTCCCGGGTGGTGCCTGGAGCCCCATTACTGAGCCACCATTCACTGCCCCCCAGGTGTAGGAAGCTGGAGTGGAGGTGGAGCAGCTCCACTGTGGGATGCCGGTGTTCCAAGCGGCAGCTTAGCCCACGGTGCCACAGCAGCCACCCTGGCTTAGGGCGGTTTTCCAGGTGACATCTGGGACGTGGCTGAGAAACAAGAGGGCCGAGCAGAGGAAGCGGCCACTGAGCTCATCTCCCCGTGCCATGTGCGTCCTCTCCCATTCACACAAGGCCGGCACCTGGCGCCTGAGCCACGGGTCTCCAGGGTGCGTGAGACCTGCGGCTTCCTCTGACCCAGGGCTCCCCACCTGGTAGCTCCTAAGCCTCTAGGAGGCCTGAGCTGCATGCAGAATGTTCTGGAACATCCCCCTACACACACACACACACACACACACACACACGCATGCACATTTACCCACACACGCACACACACATCCTGCAGTCGTGGGCAGAGCTGGAATCCTCCCTACTTATCCTAGGGGTGGACACACGCACCCACACGTGCACACACGCGCACACACACATCCTGCAGTCGTGGGCGGAGCCGGAATCCTCCTACTCACCCTAGGGTGGCCACATTCGCCCACCCCCACCCGTGCACTGTTTGGGACACAGGCCGCCTATAGGTTATTTTCTGGTCTCCTTGCATGCCCACTTCAGCACCTGATGCGGGCTCTGCTGTTGTCACAACCCAAACCTCCACTGACCTCGGAAGGATGGAGGCTCAGTGAGGTCAGGAGCCGCTAGACTCATGCCCACGTCCGTCCTCCTGCTCCCAGGTGGTGGGAGCCACGCTGGGCCGCAGGCGGAGTTGCACCGCTGCTCACTTCGTGCACGATGGCGGCCGTCGGCGGGCCGGGGGCCTTAGAGAGGCAGGTGTCCCCAGGACGCTGCCTGGGAGGGAGCCCGCTGCTCTTGACCTCTCCTGGCCACCGTCTCCTTGGCGGTAGCTGGCCCCCCAAGTCCAGGGTGTGGTCATTTGCCAACTGTGTCTTTGTTGCCCGAAGTCAAGAACAATGCACAAAGCCCCTTGCATTCTGCAGACCTGTTTATTTGTTCAGAGAGCCTCATGGAGCCCCCACCAGCTCCTTCCTCTGCCACCCTCCACCGAGGCAGGAAGTGGGACTGCTTGTACAATGTCCTGGGGTGGGGGTGCCGGCAGCACCTGCCGTCCCTGCAGGTGTCCCTGTGGTCACCGTTGGAGTGGGGTGGCGGTGGTGAGGGTGGTCCAACAGAACGTGAGTGCAGACCCCGTGCCCACGGGCAGGACCCTCTTCCCCACATCAGGGGCCCCGTGGCAGCAGCTCTGAGCCCTCAGCCAGCTGGGGCTGGGCGGGCACACAGGCCTCCCCACCCCGGGCTCTCAGCAGCCGCGGGCACCCCTATGCCCCTTCAAGCCAGCGAGACTGTTACTCTGTGGTTTACTTGTGCCTGACACGCGTGATGTCCCCCATCTCCAGAGGACCCCGCGTTCTGAGCGGTCCAGGCGGCACCGCAGCCCCATCCCCTGGTGCTGGGGGAGATGTGGTCCCCCCCAGTAGAGCTGTGGCTGCTTCCTGCCACGTGACTTGGCCCAGCACGGTGTGGGGGGACAGGCGGCTCAGTGGAAGGAGCTGGGGTGGTGGTGAGGGTGTCATCTCCCCTCTCTGGGGTCTCCCGGCTGCTCTTAGCTGTGGCTCAGACTGGCCCCACTGCTGGATGTGCTGGTGCCTTATGGACAGCCGAGGCATGAGTTCTCCAGGAGCTGGAGAATTTGGCCGGAGCCCTGGCAGCAGCCCCGAGAGGAGGCGGCCATGGAGACGCAGCCGCTCGCGGCCTCATCTGGGCGGAGACTCTTGGATCAGGAGCCCGGGGTTTTGAGCCCAAGGCGAGTGACCGCTTGGGCTCTGCTCTGTTCTCTCACCCCTTCCTTCCTTGGCAAGGGAGGGACCGCGGTGCCCAGAGGCTGGAGGGAGGTAGGGCGCTGCGCCTCTCGCTGGCTGCAGAGGCTGGGCCAGCGCACGCTGCCTCAGAGACCGTGCCGGGGCTCAGGATCTGGCTGAACCCAGCACCCTGCCGACCAGGGGGCAGCCGGTGGCTTCTGTTCTTGTTCTTTGTGGGCTGATGCCGGCTGCTGACCCAAAGGCAATGCACTTGCCACGCTGGACTGAGCCCTCAGGAACCTGCTGCAGCCCGGGGCTGTCCGAGAACCTGGAGCTGCAGGGTCCACGTGTGGCCCCCTCCCTGCCTCCCCGGCCTGGAGGCCCCCCGGCTGTCACCTCCTGCATCCAGTGGCTCTGGCCAGGACACAGAACACTGACTCACAAGGCGGTGTCACACGTCTGACCCTGTCAGCATCCTGTGCCCTGGCAGTGTGGTCGCCTAGGCAACGGGGCGGCCGTGCTCACGGGGGACCGGAGTGTGGTGGGGGAGTCTTGCAGACAGGAACTCCTCACTGCCAGCGTGCTGGTGTCCACGCAGGCACGGCCGCCAGGGGAGGGCACGAAGGTCCCCGGCTCCCCGGCTCCGTGGCTCCGAGGCAGTGCCCAGCCCCTTCCCGATTCTGTGTTCCGTTCGGGTTGTTTAGCACGAAGAGCACAGTGAGGCTCACTGCGTCCCCTGCCCTGGTGCAGTCCGCGAAGCTGGGAAAGCCGTGCCTTCCCGGGAGCCCCTGAGTTGTCCTGCGCGTGCGCCTTCAGCCTGCGGGGGCGGGGACGCTGGGCTCCCGTGACCACCAGGACTCGGCAGCAGGAACCCGGAACGGGGCCCCCAGGTGGATGGCAGAGCAGGTGCCTGTGGCTGCGGGCCCTCCGGGTCAGTTGTCTGGAGATACGGGACGGGGTGAGCCGGCCCCTCCCTGGCCCTGAGGTCATGGGCAGTGACCCCGATGGCCCAGGCCCCCGACAAGCTGCTGTGGATGGGGTGTGCGGGGCTGTGGGGGCAGCTGCACCCAGCCGCTTCTCCCGCTCATCGCCTCCTCACGGAGCTGTCCGCAGACGTCCTGCTGGGTGGGATGGGTGGGGGCGGGGGGAGATGGACAGCGTCCCTGTCTGTGCTTGCAGTTGGGCTCTGAGGGGCCAACAGGTGGACGGGTGGGGCAGCCAGCACAGGAATCCGCTGACACAGCTAACACAGGGCAGCAAGAAGGAACACAGGGAAGCTTGTTGTGCAGATAACAGTCTGCACAGCGACAGGGCAGGGAGCGTGTGCAGCAGGGCGGCGTGCTAACGCAGGTGACTCTGCCGGCGCAGGTAAGAGGGTGGCGTGCTAACGCAGGTGACTCTGCCGGCGCAGGTAAGAGGGCGGCGTGCTAACACCTTCCCCGAGTTGGGGCCCCGGCAGTGCCCAGGCACCCACACAACACAGCACCGACCTTCCGCAGGCCGAGGCCTGTCTGTAAGCCCCTCCTACATCCTGGTCCATTGCTAGCAGAATGAGGGGTGAGCACGCCAGGGCCAGTGGGGGCCAGTGAGGGAGGTGACGGGGGCCAGAGGTCCAGGGAGAGGCGAGCAGGGCCAGAGCTGCCCAGGGACAGGCGAGCAAGCAGGGGGAGGGGCAGTCGGGCAGGGCGGTGGGCGGCGGGGGCAGCCCACTCCCCAGCAGATGGGCCAGGCCTCTGGCCTGTCGCGGCAGGCTTTGCTGCCATCGCCATTCTTGGGACATGCCCCCCCCCCCCCCTCCCCGAACACCCTCTCCTTCCTGGTGGGAAATTTTAGCACGGCCGGGTCCTGTTAAGCCCCACCTGCTTGTTGGGTTTGCGTTACCAGTCGACAGCAGTTTTGCTCAGAAACGGCTCTGCGTGCACGACCCACAGTCTGAAACTGGAGAATTCTCAGCCCGTGAGCCTCAGGTCGTGTGGCCTGGCAGTCCTGGGGCCTCTTCCGTGGGTGCCGAGAACTGGAAGGGAGGCTGTGGGAGGCTTGACGCCTTCGTTCCTTTTTCTCTCTCTTGGCTCCATTTCCCAGGCATCTGTGGTAAACAAAGCGGCAGGAGACGTTTTCCTAACGGTGGTGCAGCTCTCCCCGGCTAAGGAAGCCAGCGAGAAGCGCACCGTCCAAGTTCAGGCTGCCATAAAGCGCAGCTGCTCATTAACCCTTCCAGGGAGCGGCAGCAGTGCCAGGAGACGCTGTGTGGACTCTCGGGAGAAGCAAAGCAGCTGAGAGAGTCTTGTTGAACCATTTGCATTTTTTAAAAGTTGTTTTTATCTGAAAGGCAGAGAGAGACAGAGATGAGAGAGAGGGAGAGAGAGGGAGAGAGAGGGAGAGAGAGGGAGAGAGAGGGAGAGAGAGGGAGGGAGAGAGAGAGAGGAGAAGGAGAGTGAGAGCGAGAGAGAGAGAGAGAGAGAGAGGGAGAGAGGGAGAGAGGGAGGGGGAGAGAGGGAGAGAGGGAGAGAGGGAGAGAGGAGGAAGGGAGAGAGGGAGAGGAGAAGGAGAGAGGGAGGGAGAGAGAGAGAGAGGGAGAGAGAGATCTTCCATCAGCTGGCTCACTCTCTCAAAGGCCAGCAAAGCTGGGGCTGGGCCAGGCTGAAGCCAGGATCCGGAATCTGGGTCTCCCACGTGAGTGGCAGGTGTTCAGCCACTTGAGCCATCCTGTGGCCGCCCCGAGTGCTCCGTAGCAGGGAGTCAGAACAGGGAGAGGAGCTGGCGCTTGGAGTGGGCACCCCAGTGACTGCTGCCCTGGACTTAAGCGTTTATGTCAGAAAGGGGCGCGGTGTCGCATTTTGGCCACGTGTTTCTGGACTCGGGCTACAGGCCATTGGATGGAGGTCACTGCAAAGAAACCTTTACTTCAGGGCTGGGGAGTGAGGTAGCCGTGCCTGGGTGTCCCAGCAGTCGGCACACAGCTCACCTAAGGTCAGGGGGTAACGCAGTAGTTCAAACCAGCAGGGATCACCTGCTGCCTGGACCCGCGAGGTAGACCATTTGTCTCCAAACGTGATTTTTTTTTTTTTTTATTTTTTGACAGGCAGAGTGGACAGTGAGAGAGAGAGACAGAGAGAAAGGTCTTCCTTTGCCGTTGGTTCACCCTCCAATGACCACCGCGGCTGGCGCACTATGCTGATCCGAAGCCAGGAGCCAGGTGCTTCTCCTGGTCTCCCATGGGGTGCAGGGCCCAAGCACCTGGGCCATCCTCCACTGCACTCCTGGGCCACAGCAGAGAGCTGGCCTGGAAGAGGGACAACTGGGACAGAATCTGGCGCCCAACTGGGACTAGAACCCGGTGTGCTGGCGCCGCAAGGTGGAGGATTAGCCTAGTGAGCTGCGGCGCAGGCCCCAAACGTGATTTTTTTAACGGCTCAGAAAATTCTGTGCACTGGAGTCATAGCTGGAGGGACACAATGACGGCTGACTCGTTCTGGGGGGCTGGGCCTGTCCGCGTCCCTGTCCCTGGGCTGTGATGAATCTGGTCCGTGTGTCCCCCGCAGTCCTGACAGCACCCCTCCTCTGTGCTCTCCCGGAACGCACAGCCGGGCCCCTCATGCTGCTGCAGTCTGGCAAAGAGAAGCCGCTGATCCTTCGACCCCCGCTCCAGACCCACGCCTCCGACGCAGGGCAGAGCCGCAGCCTCAGCTGGAAGATGCCCTTGGCTGTGCTGTTGTGTGGGACCCCGGGCCCGGGTGTCTGAGCACTGTCCCTTTGTTGCCAGGAGCTGACGGCAGCTGGGTCAGCTTCGATAAGACAGAGTCACCCTCCGGTTTGTGCTGATCTCCACACTTCTCACTCAGATACCCTCGCCGTCCAAGGTCAGGACAAGGTCAGCTCCCAGCGTTTCCCGGGGGCTGCTTGGTGAGGACGTGCGTCTCCCATCTTTCCCGAGGGGAGTGGGAGCAGAGAGAACGGGGCAAATTCTTAAGAGGAGCACACTTGGCTCCCTCCCCCGGGTACTTGGCTACCTTGATTCTGTCTGAGTGAAGTGATTTGCCTCGTGTGGGAGGCAGGATGGGGCACAGGTGCAAGTCAGTCAGAGCATTACAGGTGAGAGACAGCTCATCACGGGACAGCACTGTGGCCACCCTGTGCCCAGACCCCCAGGCTAGGCCGAGGGGACAGCAGGGTCCAAGTGTGGCCTCACTGCCGCTGAAGCAGGCGTGGCTGTGGAGCCCGGGGTTGGGTCAGTTCTTTCTGCTCCCCGCGGCGGTGACTCGGTTTTCCCAGAATGTGCAGGCTGCCTGTCGCCAGCCCCAGCCCTGCACACTCGGGTCCCTCTGGGTCCTCCAGCTCCTTTCTCGGGATTTCTCTGGCCTTCTGCAAGGCCCCAGGCAGCCGCCCCTGCAGCCTTAGGCGGGCTTTCCCTTGGGGTGATCCCGACCCCGGCTGTGTCCCAGCCTCCCCCAGCATGACAAAAGTCCTGGTGTCCAAGTCATCTTTTTTTTTTTTTTAAGATTTATTTATTTTTACTTGAAAGGCAGAGTTATAGAGAGGCAAGGCAGAAGCAGAGAGAGAGAGAGAGAGAGAGAGAGAGAGAGGTCTTCCATCCACTGGTTCACTCCCCAATTGCCCGCAATAGCTGGAGCTGTGCCGATCTGAAGCCAGGAGCCAGGAGCTTCTTCTGGGTCTCCCACACAGGTGCAGGGGCCCAAGCACCTGGGCCATCTTCCACTGCTTTCCCAGGCCATAGCAGAGAACTGGATGGGAAGTGGAGCAGCCGGGTCTCGAACTGGCGCCCATACAGGATGCTGGCACTGCCGGCGGCAGCTTTACCTGCTACACCACAGCATCGGCCCCTCCGTCATCTTTAATTCTGTGTCCTTGGTGCCACAGTTGCATGCCTGGGGCCTGGGATGTGCTCAGCCATCGTGTGCTAAACACAGTGGAAAACAGCACCGGGTGACCACGTAAGGCAGCAGCCAGCTTCGGTCCACGTGGCCATGGTGCAGGGCTGCCCCGGCCTCTTGGTCTGAACCAGGTGCTGGCTGTGGTGCTGGCCTCTTCATTCCTGTGCTTGACCCAAGGCTGTCGTCACCTGACAAGGCGCAGATCCACCCCACCCCCGAGTGTGCGGGGCTTTGTTTGACCTCAACTAGGGACAAATGTGCTCTCTCTCTGTTTAATAAATTTTTATTAACATATAGTATTTATTTGAGAGAGAGAGAGAGAGAGAGAGAGAGATGACTAGAGAGCCCCATCTCCTGGTCCACGCCTCAAAGGCCTGCAACGGCGGGGACTGGCCAGCTCCAAAGCCAGCAGCCTGGTGCTCCCCCTGGGGCTCCCCTGCTGTTTCCAGTACACACCACATCAGCAGGGAGCCGACATCCGACCAGGTGCTGCCACTGGGGCCATGGGAGCCCCATGTGGCGTCTTCACCGCGAGGCCGAATGCCCGCCCCCACTCTTCCTCGGGCATCGGCGTCATCATGGTGACTTCCAGAACCCGAGGTGACCACCCACCTCCCGGCACCGCCGTGCGTGGATTCCAGGAGATCCTTGGGTCCCTCGCACACGTGGGGCTCAGACTTTTCATTGCATCACAGATCCGGGGAGGAGAGTTCTCTTGTTTGCCTTTCATTGTAGGGTCCAGAGGCAGGCACAGATGACAGACAGAGGCGTCCTGAACGGCCGGGCCCTGCTCGTGGGCACAGACCCTCGCTGGTGGGTGGAAGCCCCAGGTGCCGGCCTGGCCGCTCGGCCAGCACCGGGCTGCTGACGCCAGCTCAGCCCCCTAGGTTTTCATTTGCACTTGGTTTTGCACACAGGAGTAACCTGGAAGGAAACCCGCGTGAAGCCGTTACCCAGCCCCAGTTCTTCACTCTTGGATGCTGCCTGGAGCATTGTAACTGTTAATTGCTTAGAGTTTCATTCCCCTGTGTTGTTGTCTTGGGTTTACTGTCCGTTTCCAGGATACGACAAGGACACGGAGCGAGAAGGTCCTTGACACGCTCGACACCGTCTCCCACTGTTGTGCTTGGCCATGGGATCTCAAGTTCACAGCATGGAGGCAGAGGCCGGGGCCCAGCTCAGCGTCTTGGCTGCCTTGTCATGTGAACTTGGGCATGCTCCCCCCTCCCCCAGCCCCGAGTTGATCCTACCCCCACCTCCACGTGGCCCTCTCTGCCTGGGGTGCTGGTACGGTGGGGATGCGTTTGGTTACAGGAGATGCAGAGCCCTGGGCTTGCATGTTACGGTCACATAGTTGACCAGGCTCAGTACCAGTGAGGCAAGGAAAAACGTGCCATGAGTGAGGGTAGGTGGGGGCTCCCCCGCCCCTGCAGAGCCCCGGAGGTTGGTTTCACACCTGCAGAACAGAGGAGAGCCTATGTGTGCGGGGCAGAGGCTTGCCTGTGGCGCCTGTGGGAGATGCCCTGCGGGGAGTGGTGCCCAGCCATGCATCAGTCCCTCCCACGTCACCGTCCACGTCATGGAGCAGAGCGCCCCTGGGGAGTCCCACGGCCACGGGCTGGAAACGTGGTCTTTCCCAGAATGACTGTCTCTGGGCAAACCGCTCGCCTTGCTAAGGACGCACGTTCTGAGCACATAGGAAAATGCTGTAAGTGTTTCTCGAGCCCCAGTACGCAGCGTGTGCTATCCTCATGGTCGCTGTTACTGGGTATTTAACATAAATATTGACAGGAAAAGACCTTTCCCATCAGTCCTCAAAATAGGACCGCCTGACACAGATTGATTTTTGACTTCTGATTTCTAGAACTGTCCCATGTCAAATGCTCTTAGGAATCTCACAATTCTGTTTTCCAGAAATGAATTTGTGGGTGGAATGTTGGCAAAGAAAGATGTATTTTTACTTCTAATTTTTTAAAAAATATTTCATCTATTTATTTTAGAGGCAGAGTTACAGACAGAGAGGGAGAGACAGAGTGATCTTCCATCTGCTGGTTCATTCCCCAAATGGCTACCATAGCTAGAGCTGGGCTGATCTGAAACCAGGAGCCAGGAGCTTCCTCCAGGTCTCCCTCGCGGGTGCACGGGCCCAAGGACTTGGGCCATCTTCTGCTAGTTTCACAGACCATAGCAAAGAGCTGGATCAGAAGAGGAGCAGCCGGGACACAAATTGGTGCCATTATGGGATGCCGGCACTGCAGGCGGAGGCTTAGCCTACTACACCACAGTGTCGGCCCCGACATATTTTTTAATTCTTTTACTCTCTTCTCATAGTTAAGAAATTGATTATTGATAACTTTCTTTTAAGATTATGCTAAGCATGAAATGTAATGCTCATTTATTCCTGGGCTGTCACTCTGGGTATAGTGAAAACTGCCCAAGGCCAGGCGCCTGTACACTTTTTAAAGAAAGATTTATTTATTGAAGGAGAGAGAGAGAGAGAGAGAGAGAGGAGAGAGAGAGAGAGAGAGAGAGAGAGAGGGAGAGAGAGAGAGAGAGAGACTCTTCCATCTGCTGGTTCACTCTCCAAGTGGGCCAAGCTGAAGCCAGGAGCCAGGAGCTTCTTCTGGGTCTCCCACTTGAGTGCAGGAACCCAAACCCTTGGGCCATCCTCCACTGCTTTCACAGGCACATCAGCAGGGAGCTGGTTCGGAAGTGGAGCAGCCAGGACTCGAACTGGCACCCGTATGGGATGCTGGCGTCCCGGCAGCCGCCCAACCCGCTGCACCGCTGTGCTGGCACCTGCTGCGGCTGCAAATGCTGCCGGGAGCAGTGCACGGAGACAGTTGCGGAAGGAACCGGGGAAAATACAACTTGTGAATAGAGGGACAAGGGTAAGAATGACAGCAGATTCATCACAAGAAACCATCAAGCAAAAGCAGAAAGCGTAGCAAATTCTTCTAATTTTTGAAGGAAAAAGATAGCTCAACCTACAGTTTTATAGTCTGAAATTAAGGCAAGCCACTCTCAAAGTGAAGCAGAAATACTTTCTCAAACGAAGAAAACACAAGGGAGCTCGCTGTAAGAGGACCTGCTCTGGAGGAAATTTCAGAATACATGACTCATGCAAAAGGAAGATAGCGTAGACCAGAGACTTTGACCTCCACAAAGGAATTGGAAAAGGAACAAATGATGGTGAGAGATCTTATTTTAACTTTCAATTCTAATTGAACCTTAATGGTAACTCTTTCTTTAAAGCAATGATAGAAATAATGTTGGAAGTTTATAGCATATTGGTCAATAAAATAAACATCAATTTCACAGGAGATGGAAGACACTGGAAAACATGCTTTAGGATTCCTGTATTGTGGCCAGTGCTGTGGTGCAGTGGGTTAATGCCTGGCCTGAAGCACTGGCATCCCATATGGGTACCGGTTCAAGTCTTGGCTACTCCTCTTCCAATCCAGCTCTCTGCTATAGCCTGGGAAAGCAGTAGAGGACGGCCCAAATCCTTGAGTCCCTGAACCCGTGAGGAAGACCTGGAAGAAGCTCCTGGCTCCTGGCTTCAGATCTGCACAGCTCCAGCCATTGCAGCCAATTGGGGAGTGAATCATTGGATGGAAGACTTAAAAAAAAAAAGACCCCTGTATCACTCATGAAGTAATGGTGTTATTTGAAGATGAATTTAGATTTTTTAAAAACTGTACATTGTAAACACTAGGGCAATCACTAAGAAAATTATAAAGAGGTATAAATGGTATGTCCAAAGAAGAGATGAAACGGAATAAAATATAACGCTCAATTAAAATGAGGAATTAAGAAATGAAGAAAAGTGAGAAATAAATAAATGCAACCAATAGAAAACAGTTAAAAAGGTGGTAGATTTTCCCCAATAATCCACTTAAAGGCTTAAATGCACTGATTAAAGGAGTAGATAATAAAAGAGAGACCCACAATTTGAAGCCTAAAGGAAAGTCATCCAAGTGCAGTGTAAAGACTCGAATTGGTTAAAAGTACAGGGGTGGAGAAAATTATTCTAAAACAGCTAAGCTGAAGTAGCTACGCTAATTTCATACAAACCAGACTTTAGAGCAAAGATGATTTATCAGGTGAAAGGGGTAATTAAAGAGGCTGGTTCTCGAAGACTCAATCTCAAATTACACGCACCTAACAACAGAGCTTCAAACACCTGTGGCAAAACTGGAGAACTGAAATGGGCAGTGGACAAATCCATGTCACAGTGCAGACACCAGGAACGTGTGGACCAGCAAGCAGAAAATCAGCAAGGTGTCGATCACCCGATCTAATGTTCATAAAGAAATACCACCGAGCAAACATCGACGTGGGAGGAAAGAGACGGGAATGTACCACGGAACTGCGGAAAACCACTGTACGCTGGGTCTACACCATTCACCTTATAGAAATTAAACTTTAAGGCAAAGGAAAAGGTTATTATGGTCAGTAGGCAGAGGCAGCTATCATGTGATGAGGAGAAAGATACTTTTCCATAAAGCAAAGCTGATCCAATTTCAGGGAAGATTTGACAAATACGTAGTCACAATGATAGATCTTAAGGTACCTTTCACACTCTCTGATAGATTAATCATATAAGGTTTGGAAAATTTGAATAATCCGCAATAATGAAATAATATAATGCCCCACCCAATGACAACCAGGGAATTAATGTAAAACGCACATACACACATATGCATATATATGTAAATTTACAAATTTGACCAGAATCTTGCCTACAAAACACACTTATTTTTCAAATATAATAATAAGGATAATAATAGTGATAATTGAGCAAGGCTGTCAAAATTAGAGCCACAAATATTAAAACACCCATCTCACAGTTGAAGATTTAAAAGAAAATAAGAAGCCACACTTGTAAAACACTCATGGTTCAAAGAAGAAATCATTTTGGAATTTTTGAAATATTTGCAATTGATCGATAGAATCCTAGCTATTGTTCCTGGTAGAATGTAATTAGACCAGCATTTAAAAGTTAATTTTCTAATCTTAAATTTTTAAAAATTAATGTTCAGCAAGTTAGAGACAAGGGGATGACCCTCCACCAAAAAGCGGAAGGGGTGAGTGCCCAGCTTGAGATGCTGGCTGGGGCCCGTGTTTCCCACCAAGGATTCCCGGGGACTTTTCTTGTATTTTCCCTTTATTTCGTGGCTGGCCCTGCAGTTTGCTGCTTCCTGGCGAGCCTCACCCTCCCGGTGAAAACAGGAAGTTCTGATCAGGCAACTCGGGGTTCTTGGAATCGCGTTCTCCTCCCTCCCTGAGGTTTGCTGTGGCTGCCACTGCTCAGTGTGGTGGAGGCTGTGTGTGCTGCGACCACACGTGGTGGTCAGCGGTGGTTCTGTGTGTCCTCACGCACCTGACTGTGTGTTCTCCCTGCCTCCTGCCCCCGGCCAGGCTGCTGAGAGCTCTGCCTTAGCCCTCACCTCCTGTGAGCACAGAGAGGAAGCTGAGGCTCCTCTGAGCCCCTCACAGGTGTGTCTGGGCCTGGGCACGCATGTTCTTTAAGCCACCAGCCACACGCCTACACGTACGGGAATCATTGCAAATACAACCACTCTCTCGTCACTCCGGAAAGCTGGCACAGCGACTCCTTTCCTGCTTATTCTTATTTATTTATTTTGCTGCGTGTTGGAGCCTTCAGTTTGTTAAGGATTTCTGGCACCCTGTGGAAGGGCCTCTCCCTTGCTCCATCACCGTTCCTCGTCCTGGAAAACCACATCCATCTTGGAACGTGCCTTGACCACAGTGGATTATTTTTTTTCTGGTTTGGGGCAGGTCCTGCGACCTCAGAAATATTTCCTGTATCTCAGAAATTTCTTGGGAATCTAGGTCTTTTGAGCTTTCATCCATCCAGACTCAACTTCGTCTCATACACACACCCCACACACCCACACACACGCACACATACACACACACATGTGCACACACACCCCACACTCACACATGCACACACCCACACATGCACACGCACCCACACACCTGTGCACCCCCCCCACCCACACGTGCACACACCATCTCTGTCCATATCCCATGAACTCTCCGTTTCTATGGAAGCAGCAGCTCCCGAATGCCAGTGGTGTGCAGGGAGGCAAGGCAAACATTACTCCTGCTCCCGGGAGACAGGTACCGAGGGCTGGGAGCCCTTGCCGGGTTACAGCGTCAGCAAGACCTCTCTCTGGGCAGTTTGGGCAACAGCATGAATGTGGTGAAGGGGTGGTCGAGGAGCCGAGACCGCAGCTGTGGGGGTGACAGAGCGGGGAGGAGCTGGGAGAAGGAAGGGGGGAAGCATGGGAGTCGAGCTGCTGCACACAGGGATGGGAAGGGCAGGGGGCTCCAGGGGCCGCAGCGGGATGTGCAGTGCATTTGCTGGGGTCACACACGTTACATCAGGACACGCTAAGGAGACTGGCTGGCCCTGCCTTGGCAGCTAGTTAGAGGAATAATTCTGAGGCCGGGAGCAGAGAGTGGCCCACGCCACCGAGCAGTCAAGCAGGACTGAGAGCAGCCACGAGAAACAGGAGCCGGGCACGGGCCGTGGAGCCCTGGGGAGGCTTGGGGGGCTCATTAATCCTCTGTTCCTATCACAAAATACCTGAGCCGGACACTCTACAACGAGGTTATTCAGCTCACAGTTCTAGAGCTGCGTGGGCACCTGCATTGGTTTGGCTGTGGCGAGGGCCTCGTGGCTGCGTCACGTCACCGTGCATGGTGTTGTGGCCCGAGTGAATGTGGAAGCCAGCAGCCACAGGGCCAGATGAGGGGCCAGAGGAAGACCGGGGTCCCACAGCCCCTTCCGAGGGCCACGCCTCAGGGTCCTAAGGACCCCCCGGTGGGCCTCAGCTCAGCATCACCACACTGCGGACCAGGCTCTGGCACACGGGCCCTTGGAGGACAAACCCAGCCCCATCCAAACTTGGCGGCGCCTGTCGGATGCTGCTGACAGCTGAGAATTGCTCTGAGCTCAGAAACATCGCGGACAGAGCCGTCCTTTAGAACCTCGGGATCTCCAAAGTCGCCTGGCTGTGGGGCCGGGGCAGCCGCCAGCAGCGCCCTCCTAGGTGGGAGGCAGCAGGGACACGACTGCAGTCGGAGGTCCTGGTCCCCCGGCTCGCCATGTGGCAGCCGCGGCCCTGGAGTCGGGGACCACGGTGGGGGGAGGGCTCCTGCCCCGCCCCCAGCTTGGCCGTGGACTTGGGAGGGCTCTTTGTAGCTCGGGCTCTCCGGTATCTGCCGTCCCGTCCCGTCTGCACCATCAGGCGACCCAAGTCCAGACGCGGGTAATTTGCGTCTTCTCTCTCTTCTCTCGGCCAGGCCGCTGGACAATACGCAAACTCAATTTTCTCGGCCACTTCTGTGTGGGATTTTTCAGAGTCTGACATGATTCAGGCATCAAATCACGGCCCAGGCTCTGCGTCTCGAGGTTCCCCTTCTGTGCGACGTAAGGAGCCACAGTGAGAGACACGTGCCGGCTTCCGTGGGAGTCCCTGTTGGCACCCTAACTATTATCATTTGTGTTGATTTGGATTCAGCTGTAGGAAAGAGAAGCGCACAGTGATTTGGCTCCGGGGTAAGAAGGTAACGCAAACCCGCGGAAAACACACGGGAGCCGTTCTGAGTCTGAAATCCTGGAACGTGGGAACACATGGTCTGCAGCCTCCGAAGCTTCGGATTCCACGCCTCACAGCAGCGTGCAAGCGAGCAGGGAGAGGGCTGTAAGGCGAGTCAGGTTGATGCCAAATGTTTCCAACACTGGGCACGGGCGAATTGCCGGGCGTGCTCGCTGCTGCCCACGTTGTTCCTTGTCAGGAGAGCCTTCATGTAGATGTTTTTTCTGGAAAGAGTCAATGCTTTGAAAGAGAGGAGTTGCTGAAAAAGCGCAGGGTTAATAGGAATGTTAAACAGCACCATGTGGTCCGAGTGTCAGCCGGCTCCAAGCCTGTCCTGCCGCAGACCTGGGTCACCCGGATGCCAAGGCCGAGTCGGAGCCGAGAGCCAGCAGCACTGTGTCCAGTCTCCTCCCGTTTCCTTTCTGTCTGCTAAAGCCCAAAGCACATGGCTGGACCAAAAACTACAGGCCTCGGGGGAGGGGGACCCCAGGACAGGCTGCTCCTGTCCGCTCTGCGAGGGGGCTGCCCAGCCCCGCCGGGTTTGCAGCTCGTGCGTCCTGGCGCTGGGCCCCAGCCGCGACGGCGGAGGGAGAGAGCTGCCTGCTTTCTGAGCCGGCGATGCTTTGCATCTGTGCGGAAGGAAGGAGCCTCTCTCGGCTGGTTTTCCCTGAGGGGCAGCGGGAAGAGCGTGCACCCGGCTCTTCGAGTTGCTGGGTGCACCCGGCTCTTCGAGTTGCTGGGTGCTCCCGGCTCTTCGAGTTGCTGGGTGCACCCGGCTCTTCGAGTTGCTGGGTGCACACGGCTCTTCGAGTTGCTGGGTGCTCCCGGCTCTTCGAGTTGCTGGGTGCTCCCGGCTCTTCGAGTTGCTGGGTGCTCCCGGCTCTTCGAGTTGCTGGGTTTGGGGGCCCGAGGGCAGCCCGTTCCGCCTCCCCAGGCTCAGTGCCCCCGTCTGCGAGTGAGAGCAGGTACCTACTGTGTCCGCTGGGCTCTGCCTCGCTGGCCCGCTCAGTGGAGGAGGAAGAACGTAAACCTGGAAATACGTAAATACTCAAGGGTTGCCCAGGCACCACACGGGTGGGGAGAGCGCCGGAGTCCAGGGGGCGGCAACACCAAAGGCCGTGAGGTGGGGACAAACAGAAGGCTTGTGGGCTGGAGCAGGGTGCTTCCGCCACCTTGGCATCCTCTGGGACCTTGTAAGGTGCTGGGTGCTGGGTGCTGGGTGCTGGGTGCTGGGCCCAGCCCTGGAAGCTTGGAGTCCACTGGGCTGAGGCAGAGCCCAGGAATCTGTGTCTCCAGTGGGGCTTCCAGCTGGTGCCCGTGCAGCCGGTCCGGGTGCACCGTGGTCAGAGGGATGGAGAGTGGCTGAGCCGGCAGGGGCAGCTGGGGAGGGGCAGGAGAAGCCGAGGGGGACGGCCTTGTGCAGGGGACTGTGGGCTCTGTGAAGCAGGACGCTGCTGGCCAGAGACGCCTTCTGTGCCTTGTGGGGAGTGGCACGGCGGCGGGGGGCTGGTGGGGAGGCTCCGGGGGGTCCCGGCCAGCTGCAGGGGTAGCTGGGCTACAGGAGCCGAGTGATGGAGTGGGCAGTGTTTTGGAAGCAGGGCCTGCTGATGGGTGGGAGAGAAGTGAGCAGCAGCCCCATGGCTGGTGGGTGGGAGAGAAGTGAGCAGCAGCCCCATGGAGAAGTGAGCAGCAGCCCCATGGCAGGTGGGGCCTGAGCGAGCCACGCCCAGTTGAATGGATGTTAGGACCCGGGCAGCTGGACTTTGGAAGTGGATCCCGTGCCCCCTCCTCTCCCAGCTGCAGCATGGAACAACGGGAACACATTGTGTTCAGGCCACAGGCTGGGCAGCAGCATTCCCTGGGCCAAGCATGTACCCTCTTCATCTGTGGGTAGTGTGACTTTGGGGAGAGCTGTGGTTGACCAGTTGGTCCTTCCTATGGCTCGGCCACAGGGAGCTGTCTTCTTCCCACATCAGAACACGCTCCGTAGCAGCCAAGGTGCCGATGGAGACCCCTACCATTCACCCCCGCAGATTACAGGGGTGCAGTGAGGTAGCGAGGACAACACGTGATGCTCGGAACGCAGAACCCAGGCTTCCGTCTGCTTCCTCCCCGGGGCTGCCGGCATCAGAGAGAGAGCCGGAAACGCTCCCTTACACACCTGCCTTCATTTTTGGATTATGTGGTGAACTTTGTCCATTGAAAAATTCCAGACTGCCTTCGGCCCTGGGAACACTGTTGCTTTCTCCTGAGCTGAGACACATTTGCCGGCGACAAATGTGGATTCTGACTGCGGAACCTGACTCCTGCTGCTCTCCCCAGGGTTTGCGGTGTGCTGGCGGTCAAAGTCCCAATGAAAGGTGCGGGAGGGGCCTGCTCATTCTGAGGCTGGAGGGGAGGACCTGCTCCCGGCGGCCCCCGCGGTGTCTGCCTGGGTCCTGTTGTCCCTCCTCCCTTTTGTCTCATGAGGGCACAGTCGGCTTAGCACCCACCTTCACGGCTTCAGCTACAGCTGTTTCTAAACAAGGTCACGCCGGACATCCCGGGAGTTAGGGCTCCAGCCTCTGGATTTTAGGGGTCGTCTTTCAACCCACAGCACCTTCTCATGCCACGGCAGGGTCAGGAACCAGGAGACTCTCCCAGTCTGTGCTCCGAGGTGGGCCAGCGACTTGGCTGTGCCCGGCAGCTGTTGAAGCAAGGCTGCCCCCTTGCCCTCGGAGCAGGATGGAGCTCAGTCCAGGTCTCCCAGGTGGGTGGCGGGGACCCAGCACCAGGCCTGCCTGCTGCCTCCTGCCTGCTGTCATCGACACGAGGTCGCTACGCTCACAGATCCACAGCCAGAGGGACCCTGCACATGGGCTTTGCTGAGCCAGAAATGGCTCTCAGAGTGGGTAATCTCAAACTCCTCCACCAGCAATGCCGCCTGGAGGGGTCTCGTGGGGACTGGATGCAGGGGCGGGGCGAGCTCCAGAGAGCAGAGGGGGAGTGGAGCTTCTGCTTCTGGTTTGGGCCAGGCAGGCAGCTCCTCCTAGATGTGCCGCGTGTGTACACACACGCAGGTGACGCACACGTGTGGGGCAACATACCCTGGTGGCTTCCCGTATAAAACATTGATTGACGCGGCGTGAGGAGACCGGTTCCGTCTCCTCTGCTCCCAGCCCGGCACGTGGCCACAGGAAGCCTCCCACGGCTGATGGAGGAGAGAAAGGACGCATGTAGGAGACTGGCGAGAGTGGTTTTGCCTGACTATGCAATACCACCCCTTGCACTTGTAGCTTACAGAATCTCTGGGTGCAACTGAGGGGGGGGGGGAGAGGGGGTGGGGGCTGGCCGTCCTGCTCTAGTCTCCAGTGTGCTGTGGTTGCCTTGTCACCGAGCGGCGGCTTCTCCGGCTGCTGTCACCCATCAAGAGGGAGGACAGCGCCCTCAAGCTGCTGGGTCACTGCCGTCCTCCCTGGGCACTGCGTCCGCTGCCAGTGAACACTTGCCCCGGTCCACCTGGGCAGCTGGCTCCACGCCTTTGATTTGGTGCGCATCCTCTGTTTGCAAGGTCAGCTGCTTCCCTGGGGGTAGGTATTTGCCTACAAATCAAGGGAAACACAGTGTCAAAATGAGTTTCCGGCCACGATGGACATTCGCTAGTTTTCCCCGGGGAGCCAAGGAACCCAAACCCTCCCAGTCCGCTCTGCAGGGCCCCACCCGCCGCTCCCGCAGCTGCATTTCTCGCTCCCCTTGTCAGCCGAAGCCCACACTGCCACCATTTTCCGCTGGAGAGACTTCAAACCACCTGGTTCGATTGTTCTTTCTTTCTCTCTTTGGAAACGTCTTCCGTAGTGGAGTTGGTGCAGCCTGCCAAGCTGCGCGCCGAGAGAATGCTCCTCAGGCCTCCCCGAGTCCGGGGCTCTCAGCGGCAGCTCTGTGGCTCATCACGAGGAATCAGACTCCCACCCGGGACCCAGGTCCTCTGCTGGGTGTGCGTGGCGCCTGGGGACCCTGCAGCTTCTCTCCCGGGAAGCTGCCCGGCGGTTCTGTCGGGAAGCGAGGCGCTGTGGGCCTCAGGGCCCCTCCCTGAATTGATTCCATCTGTTTCTGCAGATGCCTGGGTGGGAGCTGCAGCTGGAGCTTGGCTGGTCTTTGCTGTTTCCATTCGCAGCCTCGTAGGCAATGACATTTCCATACACTAATATGCAGCATAACACGCGAAATCACCAGGGCAACTGGCAGGAAAGGGGGACAGGCTCATGGACTTGAACCGACTTTAAAGGCACCGTGGAGCCGGTGAGACACGGGCCTGGAGGGGCCAGCCTGCGGGGAGGAGAATGGGCCGGCCATTCCGGGCGTCGGAGGCCACGTCAGAGCCGCGGGTCTATCAGCCAGCTCTCTGTCTTTGGCGCGCTTACCTGAGAGGAGCTACTCGGGAAGGCCAAGGATCGATGTCAGGCCGTGGTTTTGGAGCTCTGCAGCCCCACGCCAGCGGCCCCGTTGATCTGACTATGCGGCGAGTGGCAGGATGTGTGCAGAGGGAGGGCCCCACGGCGAGCCAGGGAGCCGAGAGGAGGCGGATGGGGCTGCGGCCGGCCGGTGCCCGGGCCGCCTGGGGAGTCGCCTTCCAGGGCGCCGTCCCGGAGGCCACCAGCTCCGCCTCCTGCACACCAGCCCTGGGTCAAGTCCCACCCTTACCCTGTTAGCCTAAGACGGGAGACCCAAGCCTGTGGCTCCCGGGCCTGCAAACGCTCGTCCAAACCGTGCCAATTCCACTGCTGCACCTGCACAAGGCAGCCCGCGCCCATCCCAGTCCCCGCGTCCCAGAGACTTCACGGAGTCCCACACGCATGCAAGAAGGCCAAAGTCTGATCGGAGACGCGTGGCAAACGTTTCTGCTGTGTAACTCGGCTCACATATTTGGCACCCTGGGGCGCGGGTGGGGCTGGGCTCCCAGGGCTCGGGCAGTCGCTGCCCCTACAGCCTGGCTGAGGGCAGCACACGCTTCGCTTCCCAGTGGCTGCTGTCTCGCCTCTGCAGCCCCACGAGGCGGAGTCCTGACGGGGACTCGCCGTGCAGCTCCGGCCTCACGTTTCCCACTGGTGCCAAGGGATTAGAGGCCCTGCCACGTCTCCCCCCACCCCCTGTGGAGCGGCGGGTCTCTGCTCCCCCCCCCAGCTTGTCTGAAACATGCTTCGACATCGAGGTGGAGGCCTCCGTGGCTCTGTGGGTCTCTGCCCCATGGCTGCGCCCCGAGGCTGCACATCAGTGTTTGTGGCTTCCGTGGTACCCTGTTTGCGACGGCAACCCTGGCTTTGCCCACGGAGCCCAGCGCCCGGCGGTGCTTCCCGGGGACTGTCCTGCCCTGGAGAGAAACCCGCCCTCCACGTCTGCGCCTCCCACATCTCTGCCCTCTCCTGCCGTCTTGCCCGCCAACAACGGTGCCTCCTACCTGCTCTTCCCGTCTCCCCACCTCACCTTCCTGTCTGCAACAGGCTTTTCCCTTCTTCCTTCCCAGGCCAGACTCGGAATTTTCCAAACCTTGCTGCTCTGTTCCTTGGTTCTCCCTTTTGCCCCGTAAAACTCGCTCACAGCTGCCAGTGGTACCCAGGCCGCCGCCTGAGGCTTCGCTGCCTTAAGATCGCCTCTGCTGACCAACCTGTCCATCACCCCCAGGTTCAGCCTCCCGCAGAGGCCCAGGGTCTTTGCCACCGGGTGGCAGGGCGGTCTTTCGTCCTGTCCCCGGTAGGATTCCTGCTTGCATCTGAGACCTGTTGACGGCACAGACAGTGTGAGAAAGGTCGGCAGACGGCGGTACGCGTGACCTTGGCCCCGGAGACACGAGCCCAGCGCCTCTCAGGTCCTGGGTTGAAAGCGGTCACACTGCCGTGCTCGGCCTGGCGGGCAGGTGTCCCGAGAGCTGCTGGAGGTGAGAGCGGCACAGGCTAAAAGCTCCTTCAGAGACGGGGGGGGGGGGGTCTCTGAGGAGGGGCTCTTGGAAGGAAAGCTTCCAGTGAATTTTTAAATAGATTTATTTATTTATTTGAAAGTCAGAGTTACACACACAGAGAGAGAGGAAGAGAGAGAGAGAGAGAGAGAGAGAGAGAGAGAGAGATTGGTCTTCCATCCACTGGTTCACTCCCCAGATGGCCCCAATGGCCGATCCAAAGCCAGGATCCAGGAGCTTCTTCCGGGTCTCCCGCACGGGTGCAGGGGCCCAAGGACTTGCGCCATCTTCCACCGCTTTCCCAGGCCACAGCAGAGAGCTCTCCCAACATCTGCAAGTTACCGGGTTCCAGGCAGCCCTCCGCGTCTCCGGTACGGTCACAGCCCCCTCCTCAGCACCGATGTCTGCACCGGCCGGCTTTTATCTCTCTAACAAGTACCGGGGGGAGTGAGGGCAGGGAAGATTTATTTCAGCGCATGATTCTGGACGTCCACAGTCCAATCGCGGCCTGATTGACAGGTGACTAGCCGGAAGCGCGCAGAGGGAGGGTAGCTGAGAGAGGGAGCAGACGGGTCATCACAGCCAAGACGGCCAGCTCTCTGCAGTCCTGGCTGAACCCTAAGTCCCCTCAGGCCCCCTCCTGGACACCGTAACTGGATTGCGTTCCATCCTTAATTCATTGACACGCGCTTTGGGGGCTACGCAGTTGCTATCCAAACCCCAGCACCAGCCCAGGGAGCAGCCAACGGGGCAGCAGGTCGCTGCGTCCCTCTGCCGACGCTGTTGGCTCTGGCTCTCCTGAGTGTTGTCAGGAAAGCCCCTGGGATGAGCAGCTGGAACTGCAGTGTCCAAGCAAGAACCGATGGAAACTGCTCTGCTTCCAGGGGCCGGAAGGGCGGAGAAGAGACCAGCCCCCAGGCTCTGTGTCACACAGGCGTCACGAAGGCAGTGTCCAGGTGGGGTCTGCCCTGTTCCCACTTGGTGAGGGACAGCCATGTTTGCCTGGCGCCTTCCCTCTGTGTGTCCCCACGTGTGGTGGAAGACCAAGACCCCGTGTCTGTCCTTGCACAGTGAGCCTGGTCACCTGACCCGGGTGTGCTGGTGCTGCCCTGCCGGGTCCTGGGTGCCGCCCCAAGCTGCCACTCCTGGGGCATCCCAGCTGCCACCCCCCGGGGGAGAAGCACAGCATTTCTCAGAACTGAGAGACGTCTGGCAGGCCCAGTGCACTATCACCGTGCATGAGAGCGGGCGGCAGCGGGGTGGGGAGGGGGCTGTGGCAGGCGCAGGAGGCCGTCACCCTCGCCTGTCTCTCCTCCATCACCTCCCACTGCACGAGTCATGTAATCCAGACCCCGAGGATGTCTGCAGGTGCCTGACTCTCCAGCCTGGAGAAGCCGTCCTCGGGTCTGCTGGGCCATATGGAGCCCACGGACGGGGCTGCCCACTGGCTCGCAGGAAAGAGCCTGAGGCTGCCGCTTGGTGCAGAGCCGTGGGTGGAAGCCATGGGAGGAGCCCAACAGCCCAGCCTTGCATGGTCGCCCGCACGCCTGGGTCTTGCACTCACACACTTGCTCGCTCCTGCTTCCCCTCCTGCCCCCGCCTGGTCCGTGACATAAGCTCAATGCATCTTCCCCAGCATCATCTCTAGGAACTCAGCCCCTCTCAGAGGTCTGAGGCTCGGGCGGCAGCTTCCTCAGTAAGCGTCAGCACAGATGAAGGGTGACTGTGACGCACCAGGGCGATGGTAGGTGTGGCTGTGGGAAGTGGCCGGGCCCTGAGGACACAGCCCTTCCTGGATCACCAGCCTCCCGCACGAGCATTGAGAAATCGAGTTTCCAAGCCCCTCAGCCGGCACCCCACACCCTGGCTGGACCTTCAGTCACCCCTGTGCGGGGGCGCCGAGGGTTCGGGCAGGGCCCGCCTCTCGAGGTCTTGTAGCTTGAACGCAGTCTAGGAAGAATGCCAGCAGGCAGACATGTGCAGTACCACGTGGAGGAAGGTGCAGAACAAGGGGGAGCCCGGTGCTCAGTGCACGTTCACCCTCTCAGACTGAGGGCCAGGCCCTCCTGGAGAAGTGAGCGGAGGCACCGACTTCCGAGCGGGACTTTCCGCTTCATTGGTCCCCTTGGGAAAGTGCAGATATGATATTGGCCCGTTGAGTTGCCAGACCTAGAATTCGTTTATTTCCTCCCACTTGGACTAGGGTGATGTTCTTAATTTTGCAAATGGATATTTCTACACTAATTGTGTACATGAAAATCAAGTCTAAGACTGTTCACTAGTAGCTATGTTCACTTTAGAATGGATTGCACTGTAACTACAGCTTTTTTTTTTAATTTATTTATTTACTTATTTGAAAAGCAGAGTTACACAGAGAGAGAGGGAGAGACAGAGAAAGATCTTCCATCTGCTGGTTCACTCCCCAGTTGGCTGTAACAGCCAGGCCTGGGCCAGGTTGAAGCCAGGAGCCTGGAGCATCTTCTGAGTCTCCCATGTAGGTGCCAGGGCCCAAGGACTTGGGCCACCTCCTGCTGCCTTTCCCAGGCCATCAGCTGGATTGGAAGTGGAGCAGCCGGGACTTGAACCAGCATTCACAAGCGATGCTGGTGTTGCAGGCGGTGGTCCCACCTGCTATGCCACAATGCCAGGCCCAAACCGTAGCTCTGGCATTGGGAAGAGCCCTTAGGGATGGTTTAGTCCAACACCAGCGTCCACAGGTAGGGAATGAATAGAGCGAGGTGCTGGAAGGTGAGTGTCACGTCGCTCGCAAGGTCAGGAGCTGAGTCTAGGTCAGACACGAAGCTGTAATTCCTGGTTCACTCTCCAGGGAATCAGAGCAGGTTTCATTAGCTACTGCCCGTATGGTCCTTACAACACACCCATTTTCTCTTCTCTCCTCTCCTCTCCTCTCCTCTCCTCTCCTCTCCTCTCCTCTCCTCTCCTCTTTTCTCTCTCTCTTTCTTTCTTTTAAGATTTATTTATTTACTTGAAAGGCAGAGTTACAGAGAGGCAGAGGCAGAGAAAGAGAGAGAGAGAGAGAGAGAGAGGTCTTCCATCCGCTGGTTCACTCCCCAGATGGCTACAATGGCTGGAGCTGCACTGATCCAAATCCAGGAACCAGGAGCTTCTTCCGGGTCTCCCACTCCGGTGCAGGGGCCCAAGGACTTGGGCCATCTTCTGCTGCTTTCCCAGGCCACAGCAGAGAGCTGGGTCAGAAGTGGAGCAGCCGGGACTTGAACTGGCACCCCTATGGGATGCTGGCACTGCAGGCGGCGGCTTTACCTGCTACACCACAGTGCCTCCCCTCCCCCAATCCTACGACAACTCTCTTCTCACCCTGTGGACAGCCGGGCCCAGAGAGGTTGAGTAATGTGTCCACACCCTCACTTGAAAGCTGGCCAGGGGACCCGGCTGTTTCAGGATAAGGAGTCTGTTCCATTGGTCACTTTCTTTTCTTTTTTCTTTCTTTCTTTCTTTTTTTTTTTTTTAAGATTTTTATTTATTTATTTGACAGAGTTACAGACAGTGAGAGAGAGGGAGACAGAGAGAAAGGTATTCCTTCCGTTGGTTCACTCCCCAAATGGCCACCACGGCCGGAGCTTTGTCGATCCAAAGCCAGGAGCCGGGTTCTTCCTCCTGGTCTCCCATGGGGTGCAGGGCCCAAGCACCTGGGCCATCCTCCACTGCCCTCCTGGGCCACAGCAGAGAGCTGGCCTGGAAGAGGAGCAACCGGGACTAGAACCGACACCCATATGGGATGCCGGTGCCGCAAGTGGAGGATTAACCTAGTGAGCCACGGCGCCGGCCCCAGTCACTTTATTTTCATGTTAAACTGTATGTTTCCCATGAAACGTAATTTCAGAATCGCCCACTTCTCTTTCAGTGTCGTGATGCTCAGCTAGAACTTGAATTTCTGCCACGGACCCCTCCCCCTCCTCACTGCCTGAACTGATCCGTCCCGGGAAGCACGCAGAGCAGAATTTCTATGGGTCCCTGCAGCCAGCATGTGGTTCCTGTTGCTTTGGAAAATGAATCGTGTCCGTGGACTCGAGGTCACGTGTGGAGCGGGCGTCCTGCCCCCTTACGTCCTGGGCTGGCTTTCTTGGGATTCTCTTTTGGATCCAGCTTAGCTCCAATCCCAGCAGCCTGGGCGCCGCTTTTAAAATTAAACTTTTGAAAGTTTTATTGGAGCTGCGACTCCAAGTGAACGGACCCTTGGGCTCACAGACTTCAAAGTGTCTGTGATGAGGCCCGAATAGCAACTTCTGACGCGTCTGTATATGACAGCCTGGGGTGCTGGGTGCTGGGGGCATGCGAGGACGTCAGCAGAACGTGCCCCAGGAGTTCACCCACACAGACCCGCAGGGTTCAGACGCGGGATCCTGAGACACACACGACGCATCGCTGCGCTTTCCCCGGTCTCCTGATTTCTAACCCGAAGACAGAGCTAGAGGGGGCGTCACAGATAAGTCAGACGAGCCGTCTCCCATTGTGCAAGTTCACAGCCCGTCTGCAGAAGGACAGTCTCCTGCTCCACTCCTCTGTGACAATGAGATGCTCGGGCTGGGTGATGTCTACAGGGAAGAGTTTACTGAGCTCACGGCTTTGGAGGCTGAAACCCGAGATCTTGTCCTGCCTCTGCTGGGGGCCTCATGGCAGATGGTTCATCCACACAGAGCACACTCAGGAGAGCCCACAGGGCCGGGCAGGAGGCTGGCGGGGGGAGAGGGGCTCGGGCGCCAGGCCTGCTCTCTTACGGCAGCGCGCTCTCGGGAGAGCCCACTGAGGTCCTGGGAGGACCGCATTGACCCCTCCCGGTGACCTGGTCACTCCCACTGGGCTTCACGTCTTGTAGGTTCCGTGGGAGCCGGGAGCCAGGAAGTCCATCCAGTTGTCCGTGCAGTGGCACCGACCCAGTCACATCAGCCCGAATTTGCTGCCCTGGGGAAGCTGGACTGGAAGCCTGGCACTCTGATGTGGGTGTGGGTGTCCCAGGTGCGGTCTGAGCCCGGGCCCGCCCCCTTCCATTTTCTCTTTACCCTCTGATTGGCTGTGCTGTTCATTACTGGAAGTGGGGCCCCGAGACCCGGCTATTCCTGCTGGGTGGTCCACTTCTCCACCGACTTCTGCCAGTTTTGCTTCATGCTTTTGGGGACCGTGCAGGCTTCTACAGGTGTATAATTTCCGTGTCTCCGATGGACAGACACCTTTATCACTAAACGGCTCCTTTGTTCCTAGTAAGAATTTTGTCTTAAATTCTGTCTTTGGGAACAGGTGCTCTGCTTTCTTTTGATTATCGCTTCAGCACACATCTTTTTCCACCTTTTTATTTTTAACTTATTTGTGTCTTTATTATTTGCTAAATGTATTATTTATACGCTATGTATTACTTATGTATATTTTATTATTTCTTTATCTGTTACTTACTTGACTGTTACTTACTTGACAGAGAGATGGAGAATGATGGACAGTTAGGAGACACGTATTTCGAGCTCCCGCCCACTGCGTTATTCCTCGAGTAGCTGCCATGGCCGGGGCCAGGCCAGGCTGAAGCTGGGAGCTTGGAACCCAGTGCGGATCTCCGGCGCGGCTATCAGGGACCCGGCTTCCTGCAGTCTGCCTGCTACTTCCCGGGTCGTGCATTAGCAGGACGCTGGGGTCAGGTGCTGTGGCCAGGACTCTGATGTGGAATGTGGCCATGTTGCCCGCTAGGCCGAATGCCTGCACCCATATGTGTCTTCAAATCCAAGCTACCTTTCTCTGAGGAAGCAGCCGGTCATTGGAAAAGGTGTTCTGCCAATCTGCTTCCCGAGCGGAGGGGCTTCTCTACACGGAACGGCGTGGCTGCCCGGGTGGGACTCGCCTTGCCGTCTGCAGGGGTTGCTGCAAGCCCGTGGACTCCAGCGAGGTCTGCGTTCCAGATGCAGTCCTTTCCAGAAGCTTCCACTTTGTTAATTTCAGCGTTTGTATTAATTTCAGCGTTTGTATTAATTTCAGTGTTTTTATCTGCTTATTTGAGCGGGAGGTGGGGGGGGAGAAAAAGATGGGGGGGCCTATTTGCTGCTCCACTCTCCAGATGCCTGGCTGGGGCTCAGCCATGGAGCAGGAACGTTCCCGGCCCCCAGGGGGCTGCAGGAAGCCCCTCACGGGGACGTCGCGGCTGCCTCCCGCGTTCTGCAGGCGCAGCAGCCGAGCCAGGCGGGCGGGGGCGGGGCGTGGCCGTTTTGCCGGGTGGTTTAACTGACAGGCCAAATGCCCGCCTCTGGCTCCATTTTACAATCTCTATTTCTTTATTTATGTTCTCTATTTGATGAGGCTTTATGGTAATATTTTCCTTTAATCCTTTAAATACAGTTTTTTTTTTTTTTAGTTAATTGAACATATTTGTAATAGCTTATTTACAATCTCCACACGCTGATCTAAAACCTGGGTGTCCTGGAGATGTCTAGTATTGGCTGCTTTCCTGCACACATACAGAATGTAGTCGAAAGTCGGACATTCCAGATGGTAAAAGGTGCAATGATTGGACAGTTACAGAATCCGCTATCTCCACCTCTCCCTGGTTTCCTTTTGTTTTTGCTCTTAGATTTCTCTTTTGTTTTGTTGTTTCTCTTGTTGCTACTTAGCTGCGTCATGATTTTCCTGGACCAGTCCCTGGATTCTGTCCCGTGTGGCTCATGAGTCCTTGGCCGTCTTTTTCAAGCTCTTTTTAATTTTGTTGAATTTTTAGGACCGGCTTCCCAGGGGGTCAGAACGGGGGCAGTAGGACTCGGGGTCAGCCAGCGGTGGGCCAGACGCCCGCAGGGCCCTGCCGCGTCCTCTGCCCTTTGCTGAGGAACCGAGTGGCTGGG
The DNA here is from genome assembly GCA_949820135.1 of Sylvilagus floridanus. Lineage (NCBI taxonomy): Eukaryota > Metazoa > Chordata > Mammalia > Lagomorpha > Leporidae > Sylvilagus > Sylvilagus floridanus. The sequence goes on from OX463229.1 coordinate 67,483,708, forward strand.
CCCCTCCTTGCCCAGGTTGCCCCCGGTCACGCCTGGACGCCGGGGGTGCGGTGCACTGTCAGGGCCCTGCTTCTCCTCCACTTCTGCTCAGTTCCTAGCCTGCTCAGTGCCATGGTGCAGGCCGACATGTAGGCCGTCAGCGGGCCAGCCCTGCCCGTTGCATTTGCAACACGCTTGGAGCGGCCCCCGCAGCCCTGCGGAGTGGGGCTCCGAGTCCACGCCACCGGCCAGCGCACTCAGGCGATTCTCCAGGGAGCTCAACGCTGACAACACATTTGTTGTGATCCGAGGACGGGACTTTTCGGGAGGCTCCACAGGGCTCGGCTCGGGCTTGTCAGCGGTGCTGCCGGCTTGGGGCTCCCTCACCTCTGCGCCAGGGCCGGCGTGGGAACAGCTCCAAGTTCCAGCGCTCAGAGCCTGCTTACTGGCCTGCCCTCTGAAATGGTCAGTTATCTGTTAGGGAAATCCTGATATGTGCATAGAAGCCTGGAAGGCAAGGTCACCGGGGTCCACCGTCTGTTCTGGAAGTTGACCTTGAAGCATTACCTTCCCTTTGGAAGCCGGGTCATTTAGAAAGGGCGTGCAGGTCGTAAGAGGCTCCTCCTCCGTCCGCTTTGCTGAGTTGATCACCCTTGTCACGGTAGCCGCCAAGGCTGTCAATCACCCTCAGCACACGTGACCATGTGCAGGCAGCCTCCCTCCTGTATTATTCTGTCTTAAACATGCTTCTGTTTCGGGGCCGGCACTGTGCTGCAGCAGGTTAAAGCCTGGCCCAAAGTGCCAGCATCCCATATGGGCGCCAGTTCGAGTCCCGGCTGCTCCTCTTCCGATCCAGCTCTCTGCTGTGGCCTGGGAAAGCAGTGGAAGATGGCCCAGTCCTTGGGCCCCTGCACCTGTGTGAGAGACCAGGAATTCTTTGGGTTCCTGCACCTACATGGGAGACGCGGAAGGAGCTCCTGACTCCTGGCTTCGGATCAGCACAGCTCTGGCCGTTGCGGCCATCTGGGGAGTGAACCAGCAGATGGAAGACTTCTCTCTCTCTCTCTCTCTCTCTCTGTCTGCCTCTCTGTAACTCACTCTTTCAAATAAATAAAATAAATCTTTAAAAAAATGCTTCTGTTTGTATTCATTTATGAGCAGTGTGGACTCTACTAACATGATAAGAAAAAGTCCAATTTTGCTCTCAAAAGACAGAGATCTGAGGTTGAAAGGAACAATTAGAAACTCCCTTGTGAACACATATATCAAGTTGGAACGCCGGGGTTATTTGATAAGAATGAGCTCATTGAGCTCCCTACAAATAAAGTGCATTCTTTAGAAACATCCAGAATCGCAGCACCCAGACGACCATGCACGACACGGCGTGCACATGTTCAGAAAACACGGACTGTGCAGAAGTGGTGATTTGCCCCCAAACCAGAGCCTCTTGCCCTGAAGTAACAATTTCCTGTGCAATCTGTGGTAAATGCTCAGGTATCTTTATCCTGCGTCTGTATGTCTGTCGTCTGTCTGTGGCAGGTGCAGGGTCAAGACCCCGCGCCCCAGTGTGTTCACAGTCCTTGATGCTGTCAGTTCAGGAAGCCGTGCAGAGCCGTGCGCTCCTGCATCCGAGGCTGACACAGCACACGCCGCGTCCGCGTCGTCACGACAAAGTTCTGACCTGGAGCACCCCGGACGGCTCCTTGTGGACGTCCTGGAAGACACGGAGGCCACCGCGGTCAGGGAGTGGGCGTTGGAGATGGCGGAGGAGTCCGCGTGGGTGGCTCCGCCTCCTCCACTCCTGGGGAAAGACCTCCTCTCGCCCCCCCCCCCCCCCCCCCGTCCTTTCTCACCAAACAGCGGGCAGGCTGCTTCACGCCTTCTGTCCTATGACCCACACCCAGAAGTGTGCTCCTGTCAGGGCTGTGCAGACCCAGCGGCCAGAGGGAGACCATGTGGGGAGGGCCACAGGGAAGCAAGTGTCGGTCCTGCGCTGGAACCTTCTCTTGACACCCCCAGGCCACAGAGGGCGCTCCTGTGTCGCATCTCCCGGTCGCAGCTCTGCCTGCACCTGACGGGGGCACGGGGGAGGTAGACTGGACCTCGGGTTAAGAAGGTTCGTCGACTGCTGTGGTTTCATATGCATCTTCTAACTCTATCTCTGAGAAGCCATTTAAGGCTGGAACTACTTTACACACAGACTTTTAGAGGTCACGTATTTTAGGGAACCGTATGGTCCCGTTTGCTGTCTGCCCCAGCTGGGGCTTTGCAAGGCGTTTAGGCCTCCAGGTGTGAGACCCTCAGTGTCTGCGGGGCGGCGTCTCCAGCATGAAGCCCCCTTTCCTATCGCACCATCTGTCTGCCTCTTCCCAAAGGCTCTGGAGCCCTCATGGCCGTCCCTGGCTCCGTGGTCCTGCTCCACACTCGTGACCCTGGTGGGGGACCCCGGTGCGCGGGGCTGACCCTGACTTCTGTTGGGGGCGGTTTGCTTTGCTGGGTGGCAAATGCCTTGGCTGCTGGGAGCCCCAAGTTCCGTCTGGATGCACAGATGGCAGAAACGTTTGCAACATCAGCTCCAAACCACACTTGTCTGAAATCCCAGGGAAGAAGATCAGCTTTCAAAGAAAACGGATTTAGGTCTCATTTTCCTCCCCTGCCCCCATTCCCAACCACCAGCCCCTCGGACCTGGTACGGAGGTTACGGGAGTCGGCAGGGCGGCCGCATCCCGTGTGACAGTGTCCTTCCAAGAAGAGGCCATCAGGACAGGGACGCACACAGGGGACGGCTTTGCCAGGGCACGGAGAGAAGGCCAAGGAGAAGCCGCAGGGAAATCAAGCCCGCGACAGCCCGTCTCAGGCTTGCCGCCTCGGGTCTCTGAGCGAGGGTGTGTCCATCGTGAAGCCACGGAAGGGGTGTCTGCTCCGGGGGAGGCCACTGAGCCACGCTGCTCCGGCACTGGACCTGGAGCGTTGCACGTGTGCCCTCCCCAGGAGCCCGCACCATCACTGCTTGCACACGTATCCCGCACGCGCTAGGCCCCTGGAGTTGGCCGGAAACTCTCTCTGCATGAACCTGAGCACTCAGAGGGCAGTCACAGCCAGACACGGACCCTGGCCACCCCAGCATCGCGGGCCACACGCCGAGCCGGTTTCTGTGCAACACCACAGCCATTTGTCCCACAGTGTCTGCGGCCAGTGGCTGTGCTGGCCGTGGCCACAGAGTTCTGAGTGAGGTCCCCAGAGAGGCAGCGAAGGAGAACAAGGGTACGGAGGCGTGATTGCCACGGACAGCACTGTGGGAGGGGAGTCGTGTGTGCCAACAGTTTCTTCTCTCTTCTCTGTTGGACCGTATTCCATGGTGTAGACTTTTACAAACCATTCATTTAACTGTCTATCCACTGCGGGCCATTTTTTTTTTTTTTTTTAATGACAAATAAAGCTGCTAAGAACATCTGTGGGAAGAGCCTTGTGTGAGCCTGCGTGTTCATTTCTGTCGCGAATGTTAAGCAGGTGGTGGCGGGGTTCTCTGGCGAGTGTACTTTGGTTTGATTAAGAACCAGACAGGTTCTGCACGCGGGTGGCGGCGCCTGCAGGCTGCGGCGTTCCCGCTTTGTAGAACCACAGCCACCGCGACAGGTGTGCGGTGACCCCGCACCGTGGCTCTGACCAGGGACGTGGGCCAGCCTTCTCTGCACTCACCTGCCACGGATTCTCTTAGTTAAACCTCTGTTCATCTCACCCGCCTGTTTTTCAGTCGGGTTGAGTGATTGTTCTTTACTGTTGTGTTTGAGAGCTTTTGGGGTTTTCTAGATAGGAGATGTTGGGGGACATGCAGCCTGCATCTTTCATCTTGGTCCCTGGCTTGTCGGTAAACACTCCTGGTGGAGTCTTCGGCAAAGGAAAAGATTTAAAATGTTGATGAAATCCAGCCTAGGGAGCTTTTATTTTATGAACCACACCCTGGTCTTAGTCTAAGAACGCCTGGCTGAATCCTAGCTCCTGAAGACATTCTTCTGCTCCTTTTCTAGAAGCGAGGTGGTTTTACATTTCACGTTTGAGCCGAGACCCTTTGGAATGACCGTCCGCGTATGGTGTAAGGTTTAGGGTAAGGGTCCTTTTTTTGGCGTCTGGGTATCCAACTGCTCCAATACCTTCTACTGGTCAGGTTCTGTAAACAAGCCCGTTGCCATGACAACACTGAAAGGTGGTGAGGATGTGGGCGACAGAAACTGTCATTCGCATCAGTGGAAACACATCAGTGGGCAGGAGGGCAGTCACTGTGGCCATCAGCCGGCGGCTTCTCACAAAACCAAAAGTGCTCTTATGCCCCAGCAGTCGCGCCTCTTGGTGTTTACGCAAAGGAGCCGACACTTGCATTCACACACAATCCACACGAGTGTTTACTGCAGATTTACGTGTGGTTGCCACAACTTGGAACCCACCCAGGTCTCCTTCAGGAGGTGGATAAATGAAGAGCACGGTGCCAAGGAGCGGAGGAGGCTTGGTCCTGTGTCAGGAGAAAGCAGACAGTCTGAAAGGCTGTGCACATAGGACTCCGACTCCCTGGTGTTTCGCAAAAGGTGAAACCATGGAGACGGTGAAAGGGTCAGTGGTTGTCAGGGGTCGGGGGTCGGGGGTCGGGGTCAGGGCCAGGTGGGGGGGGCGGCAGGGCACGGTGACCTGTGGAGCAGCAAGGGTCTTGCTAAGATGTTACAGTGGTGGGCGTCTGTCCCTGTGCGCCTGTCTGAAGACACAGGACGTGCCACACTGCGAGAGCACCTCGCTGTCAGTGTGGATTGGGGTGCAGAACGACGTGTCCGTGTGGATTCGTCAGTTCTTTTTTTTTTTCTTTTGACAGGCAGAGTGGACAGTGAGAGAGGGAGAGAGACAGAAAGGTCTTCCTTTTCCGTTGGTTCACCCCCCAATGGCCACTGCAGCCACTGCACCACGCTGATCCGAAGCCAGGAGCCAGGTGCTCCTCCTGGTCTCCCACGTGGGCGCAGGGGCCCAAGCACCTGGGCCATCCTCCACTGCACTCCCAGGCCACAGCAGAGGGCTGGCCTGGAAGAGGAGCAACTGGGACAGAATCCGGCGCCCCGACCGGGACTGGAACCCAGTGTGCGGGTGCGTCAGGCGGAGGATTAGCCTAGTGAGCCGCGGTGCGGACCTCATCAGTTCTGATGGATGCATCGGTCCGGTGGGGGCTGTGTGTTGAGGGGAGTCTGTGCAGACGTCTGGGCAGGCATTGTATGCGACATCTCTGTCCTTGCCTCTCAGTCTCGCTGTCAATCTACAACACTTAAAAATGAAGTGGGTTTGAGACTCAGCTGGACGTGTGTGTGCGTGCTGTGTTATCTGTGGGTTCTCTGCCCCCGTCCATGCCTGCGTCTGTGTCCACATCCTCACCGTAGCTGTGTCGCCATCATTAACAGGTTGAGTGGTTCCTCACCCTTCATCCTTCTCTTGTAAGAACTATTTTCGCTATTTTGGGCTTTCTTCTTGCCCTGTAAATGTAAGGAGTTTGTCTATGTCTGTAAAACACTTCCGGGATTCTGAGAGGAATCACATTAACCTTGCGGGCAAGTTTGAGGAGAATCGACATTTTTACTGTCCTGCGTCTTCCATCCACGAATGTGGACGTCTCTCCTTTTATTTGGGTCACCTCTGATTCCTTTCCTAAGCATTTCATAATTTTACACATACAGATTTGGTTCATTTTATTAGATTTATGAGTAACTATTTCATTTTCTTTGGAGCCATGACAGGCCTGAGTCGAGCTGGCGGATCGGAGTAAACTTCCAGGAACCCGCGATGTTTACTGTAACACGAGGCGAGTGCGCCTCCTGGGCAGTGTCCTCGTCACTGTGGGGCAGAAGAGGAGCAGCCTGGGCCTGGGCCCTCACTGGCCTGGAGACACAGAGCTCGTAGTCTGTGCTCGGCTCCTCATCTCCAGCGGGAACACAGCATTCACAAGGCACAGACAATCGGAAAGAAATGACTTGACCGCCACAGAAGTCAATACCAGCTACTGTTAAGGACACTCACAGAGCAGGCACCAGTGGGCATTTCCCTAACGAGTACTCTGCTCTCACTCAGGCGCTCCCAGCTCCTGAAGTTTAACCTTCCCACGGGCATGCTGGAGCCACGCCTATGCAAGCCACAACTTGACAAGCGTGCTCGCTGTGTGCATTACGGTTAATCCTGTGCAAGTGGCATTGACTGGTGTGATGAAAAAGGGAAAGCAAAAGAAAGAAGGAAAAGAATACACGAGCAACGAGGAGCTGGAGTGGAGGGAAGCGGGACGGCACTGCAGCGCGCAGGGGAAGCCGCTGCTTGGAGCGCGGGTCCCCCACGCAGGAACGCGGCGCCAGCGCAGGGCCTGGCTGAGCCGCTTCCGATCCAACTGTCTTCTGCTGCGCCTGGGAGAGCAGAGGACGGTGCCTCAAGGACTTGGTCCCTTGCCACCCACGTGGGAGACCCTGCGGGAATTCCTGGCTCCCGGCTTTGGCCCAGCTCCGGCTGTTGCAGCCTTTTGGGGATGAACGGCTCTTTCTGCTTCTTCCTCTCTCTGTATCACTCTACCCTGTAAATGTAGAAATGAGTGAGCCTTTTCTAACAAGACCATAGGAGGAACAAGAGAAAGCGCTAGAAGAGGAGCGTGAAGGAAAAGATTGGACAATCTCTATTTGCAGATGAGAAGATTTTTATACTTGAGAAACACGGGACAGTGACTGCGATGAGGTATACATCTCCATATCATGTTGTGCATGTACGTATACATGTATGCGTGTGCGTACGGTGAGTGTCACGGCAGAGTAGACCTTGCACTTCGGGAATGTGCGGAACAAGTCGGGGCAGGAGAAGCCAGATTTCTCTGAATATGCCTTCCTTACAGGCTTCATTTAGAAACCATGCAGGCATGCAGCTATTTTACTGAATTATAAAACAATGCGTGTTTAAAGTACTTTATAGAAGAGGCGTGATTGGACCTAACTGGATAACCACCGGGTGCAAAACTCCACAGCAGGAACCTTTCAAGGCTCTGCACGTGCTGGTGGCGAAGCCCGCGGGCCCCTCTCAAAGCAGCACACAGTGTTCTCGGCAATAATGTTTTTGGTGACGCTGTTGGTTATCATTTGAGTGAATTTTTAAGTTGGCAGACTGTTAGCCCTGTCTTCAGTTTTGTGTTCGCCAGAGACTAAGAACCCCTTAGCAGGGTCCTTAGAAAGCCGGGAGGGAGCGAACCACGAGGCGACTACACGGCTTTCCCATCTGCGGTTGGCGGAAGGCACCTCACGGAGCCTGCGGGCCCAGCCCCCCCCATCAGGAGAAGGCCGTGGCGGCTGCACCCTCACAGCCCCGCAGCCCAGGGCGACGCACGCGCCTCCAGGCCGGGGCTCCTCTCTGGTTGTTGGCACACAGCAGTGGGTCGGGGAGTGCATCCTCAGCGTGTTCACCGCCATGTTCATGTCCGAGTCTGAGAACTTCAGGGGTCTCCCTTGGCCCGATCCCTGAGGCGTCTGCTGAGCCAGCTGCAAACGGTACCAGGAGCCCTTGAACACGGAGAGGTTTTCCTCGTGTTCAGCTGTGTCCAGCCATGATGGTCGGCTCCACCCCAGGGCCTCAGTCCTGGGGGTGGGGCACAGGCTGTCGTCAGTCTGGGGCAGAGACACTCGCAACGAAGCCAGCAGCCTTCACTTGACTTGGTCAAGAGGATTTGGGGCCCCTGACTGGTCTACGCTTGTTCCTGATCCTCTAACTTATGAGAGAGAGAGAGAGAGAGAGAGAGAGAGAGAGAGAGAGCCCACCCTCCCGTCCACTGATTCACTCCCCAGATGCCCACAATGGATTGGATTAAATAGGAACTGGGGTGGGGTTGGAGCCAGGAGCCAGGAACTCAATCTGGGTGTCCCGTGTGGGTGGCAGGGACTCTCAACTCCGTGTGCCGTCATCTCCTGCAGCACAGGTCTGCTCTGCCGGGAATCTGGCCCGTGGAGCCAGAGCCGGGGAATGGACACGGGAACCCCAACGCCGGGTGTAGGGGTCTGGGCAGGCGTCCTGACGCGAGGCCACTCCCTTCTACCCTTCCAGCTCGGTGAGTAATCCAGGTGGAGCGTTATTCAGGGGTCTCCCTTCAGCACGGCCCCCAGAGCCGAGCGAGCGGGAAGCCATTGAGGGCTTTGGCAGGTTCTGGTCCGGCCACGCCCTGAGAGGCTCATTGCACAGTCTCACTCTCTTGCCGAGTGCGCACCAGGTTCTCAGGTCTCCCCTGGACACTGGGAAGCAGAGCGCAGAGTGTGCTCTGGGGAACCTCAGGCCAGCAAGGAAGCCAATTTTCATTTTGCTTTGTGTATTTTTTCTTTTGCTTTTGTAGTGTGCAGATTTCCATGGTGCGAATCCCCATCAGGACTGACTGCAAGGTCCCTAGGCACCAGAGGTTGAACAACCGGCTGGCGAGACTCCGAAGTGCTTGGCTCTGTTTCTCTGGAGTGATGGCAGGAGGGCTCCCGCACCAGGGGGTCTCCCTGCCTCCCACCCGCGAGCTGGCCCCAGGCACGTGCGCCACTCACTGTAGGAAGCCAACAGCCTGGCGCTCCGAGAGGGTGAGTTATGTCTGCAGGATGGGCACAGAACCCCGCTGAGCTTCCCTGCGTCAGCCGCTCCGACGTTTGAGGGCCTCCATCGGAATCGGCACGAAACCACAGGGAAAGCGCCAGACACTCGGCTGAGCTGATGCCATCTCTCCCCTTTAATCTGTCGCGATCCGAAATTTTTAGAAAAATTCATACAAATAAGTGAAGAGACCCAGGCAGCATAGCCCCAGGCTTTGTGCCTGGGCGACAACACAGGTCACGCTGAGAGGTCAGCGCTCAATTTTTGGAGCTTGCACTGCAGAGTCTGTGTTTGCTTCATTCAGGGTCCTGGTGCCCTGCAGGTAGATGGTCCCTCATGTCAAAGCTTAGGGTCCCTCGCGCTGGGTCCTGGGGACCAGGGGGGCTTCCCAGGATCATGCAGACCCCGGTGCTCCTGAGGGGGGGTCCGGGGCAGAAGAGGAGAGGAGGGAAGCCTGTGGGAGCGGTTGGGACACCTCGGATTCCTGCATCATTGGCCAGCTTTTCCCGACAGCGCCCACGCCGGCCACTTCGCTCCAGGCCATCAGCTTCCTGTTTCTGAGCCTGCAGCCCCCACGCAGGACAGAGCTGCTCACACGGCAGCCCCCAGGCAGGACAGAGCCGCTCACACGGCAGCCCCCATGCAGGACAGAGCCGCTCACACGGCAGCCCCCAGGCAGGACAGAGCCGCTCACACGGCAGCCCCCACGCAGGACAGAGCCGCTTGCACGGCAGCCCCCACGCAGGACAGAGCCGCTCACACGGCAGCCCCCACGCAGGACAGAGCCGCTCGCACGGCAGCCCCCAGGCAGGACAGAGCCGCTCGCACGGCAGCCCCCACGCAGGACAGAGCCGCTCGCACGGCAGCCCCCACGCAGGACAGAGCCGCTCGCACGGCAGCCCCCAGGCAGGACAGAGCCGCTCGCACGGCAGCCCCCAGGCAGGACAGAGCCGCTCGCACGGCAGCCCCCACGCAGGACAGAGCCGCTCGCACGGCAGCCCCCACGCAGGACAGAGCCGCTCGCACGGCAGCCCCCACGCAGGACAGAGCCGCTCGCACGGCAGCCCCCACGCAGGACAGAGCCGCTCGCACGGCAGCCCCCAGGCAGGACAGAGCCGCTCGCACGGCAGCCCCCACGCAGGACAGAGCCGCTCGCACGGCAGCCCCCACGCAGGACAGAGCCGCTCGCACGGCAGCCCCCACGCAGGACAGAGCCGCTCGCACGGCAGCCCCCACGCAGGACAGAGCTGCTCACACGGCTGCTGGTGGAGCTGGGAAAGTCAGTGCGCTAAGCAATGCACCGTGCTGCCGTCTACGTATGGCTTATCATCTCGCACCCGGTCTCACTCTATCATCTACCTATCGCCTACCTACCATCTGTCATCTACCTACCATCTGTCATCTACCTACCATCTGTCATCTACCTACCATCTGTCATCTACCTACCATCTGTCATCTATCACCTATCTTTTAAGTTCTATCATCTCTCCTCTGGTCTCACTCTATCATCTATCTACTATCTATCGTCTATCTATCATCTACCTATCGCCTATCTTCTAAGTTCTATCAGCTCTCCATCCTTCCATCCTTCCATCCACCCACCCAGATGTGCCACGTGAGGCACAGTGCTGGTTTACCAGATGGACAGATGCTGTACACCCACACTGTGAGTGGCTTGGTTTTTCTTATTTAGTGAGATCTTGTAGAAATTTTCAAAAGTAGGTGAAAGGGGCCGGTGTGGTGTAGCGGGTAAAGCTGTTGCCTGTAGCACCGGCATCCCACATGGGCACCAGTTTAAGTCCCAGCTGCTCCACTTCTGATCCAGCTCTCTGCTGTGGCCTGGGAAAGCAGTGGAGGATGGCCAAGTCCTTGGGCCCCTGCACCCATGTGGGAGACCCAGAAGAAGCTCCTGGCTTCGTATCGGTGCAGCTCCTGCTGTTGCGGCACATGACAGCCTCACCGCAAGGCAGCTGCGAATCCGTGATGCACAGAGCACACTAGGGGCCGGCACTGGGGCACAGTGGGTTAATCCTCCACCTGCAGTGCCGGCATCCCATATGGGTGCCAGTTCCAGTCCCGGCTGCTTCTCTTCCGATCCAGCTCTCTGCTGTGGCCTGGGAAAGCAGTGGAAGATGGCCCAAGTCCTTGGGTCCCTGCACCCACGTGGGAGACCAGGAAGAAGCTCCTGGCTCCTGGATTTGGATCAAGCCCAGCTCCAGTCATTGTGGCTATTAGGGAGTGAACCAACAGACAGAAGACCCCTGCGCCCACGTGGAGGCCTGGACTGAGTTCCTGGCTCCAGGCTTTGCGTCTCTGAGCCCGCCCTGGCATTTATTTGCAGGTATCTGGGGAGGGAACCAGTAGATAGGAGATCTTTCTCCTCTCTCTCTCTCCCGTCTCTCTCTCTCTGCCGTCTCCTTTTCTTTCCAACAAAATGATGAATAAATCAATACAATTTAAAATATTTTTATTATAGTGCAGAAACAACTTTGAAATCCATGCATGGTGCTTCCGTAGTTCCTGTTTTACACGGACTTGTTGACGCCCTCTGGAAAAGCGCCCATACAGAGGCGGACAGTAAGGCGAGCAGGTGAACGCCAACGAGGCTGTAACCGAGAACAGGCAGAATCAGAAAAACATCACTCGACTGCCACAGAAGTGAGGGAGGAAAAGAGGCAGCCAGCAAAAGGAAGCGGCAGATAAAAGGAAAACGAATAGCAAACGTCAGATTAAACTAAATCCTGCCCAGATTACGTTATGCACTATGGCACACACTCCTGTTAAATTATGTGCAAAAAGCAAGCTCCGACACTACGCTGCCGGTACAAGCCTGCTTTGAATATAAAAGTCCAGATGGGCTAAAAGTACCGGGAGGGAACGCGAGAAACAGAGAAGATCGCTTCATAACCATGAGGGGTGTCAGGCTGCGCTGCTCAGCAGGGCTTCGGGGACGTCTCTGTATGGGTGCTGACGTCCCCCAGTTCTGGGGCTGGGGGGTGTGGATCGGGGCACCGCTGGTTTGCTTGTCTGGTTGGGTGGCCGTCTGCTTCTGCCACTGTATTAGCTCACGAAACCCTGCCCGCCCTTGCATCCGTGGCTCTGAGTGGTCACCACCTCACCCACAGACCCTGCCCGCCCTTGCATCCGTGGCTCTGAGTGGTCACCACCCCACCCACAGACCCTGCCTGCCCTTGCATCCGTGGCTTTGAGTGGTCACCACCCCACCCACAGACCCTGCCTGCCCTTGCATCCGTGGCTCTGAGTGGTCACCACCTCACCCACAGACCCTGCCCGCCCTTGCATCCGTGGCTCTGAGTGGTCACCACCTCACCCACAGACCCTGCCTGCCCTTGCATCCGTGGCTCTGAGTGGTCACCACCCCACCCACAGACCCTGCCCGCCCTTGCATCCGTGGCTCTGAGTGGTCACCACCCCACTTGCACATCTGTCTTGTTCTCTGGACCGTGCTCTCCAGAAGGCAGCTGGAGACAAGTGGTGTCCGCGGTCTCGGTGCAGGGTGCAGAGCCGTCATTTATCAGGTGAGCCAGATGTGCCTAGGGAATTCCTGCTCATCCACCATCCCCGGGGCCGAGAACGCCAGGAGTCGCTCCTTATTTTAATAACCCACCCCTTGGAAACAGTGCTTCTCACCATGGTTACTGTTGCTGCCGACACTATATTGTCAGAATATGGAATTACTCTGGACTAAAACAACCCAGTCCACCTCATGCTGTCAGTGTGATGTTCATAACTGTAACATCGAACCCTCAATCGCTAAGAGACACTATATTTGCTTTTCCATTTGCATGATTTTTAAAAGACTTATTTGTTTATTTGAAAGAGTTAAAGAGAGAGAGAGAGAGACAAAGATCTTCCATCCACTGGTTCGCTCCCCCAATGGCTGCAGCAGTGAGAACTGAACCTGGCTGAAGCTGGGAACTCCATCGGAGTCTCCCATGTGGGTGACAGGGCCCCAGTCCTGGGGCCGTCTTCTGCGTCCCTGGTACGTTAGCAGGGGGCTGGATCGGAAGGGCAGCAGCCGGGACTTGAGCACTCTCCTATGGGATCCGGCAACACAAGCAACAGCGTGACCTGCTGTGTGACAACGCCTGCCTTCCCCGCCTCGCCCCTCCCCTGCCACACTGGTGGTATTGAGCTGCATGCGTGTGCAAGGCTCCATGCGTGTGCAGGAGAGACCAAGAAAGTCCTGCCACCCTGGGACGAATGTGAGGTCTTGCACGGGCAGGAGGCAAACCCAGCAAGGTTTGTAGACTGCCTGGATCTAAAACGCTTTACCCAACCCATTGCACACCCACTGGGGAAGAGCAGAAGCTGCCTGGATGAGATCTTTAAGCAAAACCTCGGAGAGCTAAGCCCAGGGACGCCCCCTAGAAGGCTGAAAAACGACAGAATTTAAAGTCACTCAGCCTGGACATCAGCAGCCGCACAGCAGGGAGACAGAGTCCCCGGAACTGGGTCTCTGCCAGTGGCCCACCAGGGGGGATCCGCGGGGAGCTGCTGCCGCCATGCACCGTCCACAGTGTCCAGCGCTCAACAGTGACCACCAACACGAGGCATTCAAGGAAACAGGACGCTGTGACGCACGCGTGGGAAAGACGTGAGTCAGTGGGGAGCTGGGGGTTGCACTTAGTATGCAGGACGTCAGCTGCTGCAGATTCGTCAGAAGAAACAAAGAAAACTGTGTCCAGAGAAGGAGAGGAAGCACGACAGCAATGATTCATCACAGAGGATGTCGGACTGCGCAGTTACGGGAATATTCGAAACACAAAGGCTGCAGCGGAATTTCTGCTAAGACCAGACTTAGGTGGCACAATCAGTAACGTGGAAGACAGACCAGTAGAAGCAGAACCAGGAATCTGAGGATCAGGAAGAGAACCAGAGCCAGCACAGAGCCTCAGAAGCCATGGGAGACCATAACGCACAGCAACGTTCCTGACACGTCAGAGAGCCTGAACAACTCTGAGAAGGATGGGCGGAGAGACGCGCACCCGGGGTGTCAGGACGGGGCAGCCGAAGGCCAGGAGCGAAGGCAGCGCGCCCGCAGTGGAGTGGGAAAGCCGCTACTGCACGGGACGTCCACGGCGGCTCCTGGTGCCGCGCTGTGCAGGGCAGAAGGCAGGGAGGCGGCGCGTCCCAAGGTTAAACAACAACCAGAATCCTCCCAGCGACAAATCCCACGTCTAGTAACATGTTCATCAGCATCAGAATGCAGGAGGATCCACTGACAGCTGATGACCTGTCATCAAATAAACAAGGACGTCAGCCAGGAAGGAGGTGACATCAGGAGTGACATCACGAATGACGTCATAGGCTAGCACGAGGCCACGTGAGACGCAGCGTGGCCAAGTGACTGCTGAGGACAACGTGGCAGGTGACACAAGCATGCGCCATCTTTCACTCTTCGTGGAAGAAAATCAATACAATAATAACTACAAACTTACATTGTTGTGTTTATAAAATATGCGTATGTGATACTCACGGGTACATATGAACATATAAAGGACATGGAAAGACAGCACAGGAAACGGGAAGGAAACGGAGTTGTACCGGGCAGACACTGTATGGGGATTAAGGCTGCGGTTCTCGTAGATGAGGGTTCATTGCGGCTTTACTGGTAACAGCCCGAGTCTGAGGCCACCAAGTGCGTATCAGCTGAGATACGGATAAACAAACACAGCTTAGCCACACAGTGGAGGGTCACAGTCACACACAGGAAGGAGGCACTGAGTTAAGGTACAGTAAGACGGACCGTAGGGGCACGCGCTGTCTTGTTCCATTCGCCTGAACTTAAACACAGGTGTATCCACAGTAGCCTGACGCGAACTAGGGGCTGGTGTTGAGGGAGAAATAGGGAGGGATTTCTATGGGTAAAGCTTTTCTTTTCAGGATGATATAAGTATTCTGGAATGAGATAGTAGCAATGGGGGCTGGTGCTGTGGCTCAGTAGGTTAATCCTCCGCCTGCGGCTCAGGCATCCCATATGGACGCTGGTTCTAGTCCCGGCTGCCCCTCTTCCAATCCAGCTCTCTGCTATGGCCTGGGAGGGCAGTGGAGGATGGCCCAAGTGCTTGGGCCCCTGCGCCCACATGGGAGACCAGGAGGAAGCTCCTGGCTCCTGGCTTCGGATCAGCGCAGCGCCGGCCATAGTGGCCATTTGGGGGGTGAACCAATGGAAGCAAGACCTTTCTCTCTGTCTCTCTCTCTCTCACTGTCTAACTCTGCCTGTCAAAAAAAAAAAAAAATCACCATTTAAAAAAAAAGGGTGAGTGTTATGGTATGTGAGTTGTATTTTAATACAATAATCATCTTCTTCCTGGTCTCTCATGCACTGAGTCGTTATTATGTTCCACATCATATATCTATTTTATGATTTTGAAAATTTTAGTTGTTCTGTATCATTACTGAACGGTTGGCTGATGCTGAGGCACAGTGGGTTAAGGCACTGGCCTGAAGCGCCGGCATCCCATGTGGGTGCCGGTTTGAGTCCTGGCTGCTCCACTTCCGATCCAGCTCTCTGCTGTGGCCTGGGAAAGCAGTGGAAGATGGCCCAAGTCCTTGGGCCCCTGCACCCGCGTGGGAGACCTGGAAGAGGCTCCTGACAGCTGGCTTCGGATCTGCACAGCTCCGGCCATTGCGGTCAGTTGGGGAGTGAACCAGCGGATGGAAGACCTCTCTCTCTTTCTCTCTCTGCCTCTCCTCTTTCTTTCTTCCTCTGCCTCTCTGTAACTCTGCCTTTCAAATAAATACGTAAATCTTAAAAAAAAAAACTTTGTGGAAACCAGAGACATAGAAAACAGAAAACAATGGAGAAAATCAGCTCATTTCTGTAAAAAGAGAAAAGGAATTGACACCTCTGGCTGACCTGACCTGGTGCAGAGAGGTGACAAAGCATAGGGGGGAATAAACAACTATGAGAATGCAAGTAGAAAGGTTATTTAGAGCTTTCTGCCAGCAAATTAGCTTAGATTAAATGGCCCATTTCTTAGAAAGACACAAATTACTAAAAGTGACTCAAGAACACAAGAAAATATGAATATTCCCATAACAAATGAAATCATTGAGTTAGTGATTAATTATGTTTCCATGAGTTCGAGCCTGGGGTCAGATGTCTGGCTTGTGAAATGTAACAGTGTTAAAAGAAGAAACACAGCGACAGTTAACAAGCGGCCACCAAGGGAGGAAGCGGATAAATCGTCCACGATTCTAGGAGGCAAGTTCATTCCCATACAGAGGCCTGATGGAGACATCGTAAGAAGAGAAAACTGTCCAACACTTTCCACAATGAAAACCAGAGCAAATATTCTCAGTAAAATACTGTAAATAATCATATTCAACAGATTACGAAAGGGTCTGATATATATATATATATATATATATAGCCATGCAGTTTAGCATCTACAAACATTTTATTACATTAGTACAAAAAAGCTCAAAAACATGTAAGTGACGTCAACAGGAAAATAAACAAAGAGGGAATTTTAAAAATGTGCACTTAATTCTATGCAAATATATTTGAAAATGTGGATCAAATATGTGGATTAGAAAGTATAGTTGCCCAAAGAGTTAGAAAAGTTGGACAGGTTCATTATCAATTTAAAATCAACGTCTGTCCCAGAGGAATTATAGCACACCTAGAAATTAGGCAATGTTAATGGTAAATGATTATAACATGAGAAAGAATAAATCATTTAGAATTTTTTTGGCTGCAATGGCTGAGGCTGGGCCAGGCTGAAACCAAGAGCCCAGGAACCAGGAACTCCTCATGGGTCTCCCACGTGGGTCACGGGGTGATGTCCGAGGCGCTCCCAGGCGCACGGGCTGGGAGCTGGTAGAAGCGCAGTAGCTGTGACTGCCTCCCCACTCCGGTTTGGGATGCCAGCGTTGCTCGTGTCAGCTTAACCTGCTGTGCCACGATGCCAGCCCAGAACATGACGTTTTGGCAAGCGTGCAGTGGAGGTAGCGCCTGTTGGCCTAGGAGCCTCTCAAAGACACCGTTATCAATCTGACTTCTTCAAAGAGTTAATAAAAATAAGACTGCGACACCTGCGGGGATGGTCACGCGCCTCCTACAGCCAAGAGTGTCTCCTGGACATCAGCTTATTGCTAGAAAAGGACAGAGAAACCCTGCAGAGGGAAGTACACGGGGCGTGAGCGGCCAGTTCACAGCACGGACTTGGCATTGAGGTCAATCTGACGCAGAGGACAAAGCCTTTTCTGTTTGAGGGGGTCAACAAAAATTAGAAAACATGCACAACCAGCTTCGCCTCCCGTCCAGGCTGATGGGTGTTCCGTGGAGAGTCACCTGGGCGCACCTGTTCCCCAGGGAGTGTGGGCTGCCCTCTGACCTTGTCTCTCTCGGTAGGTCATGGTAGACAATATCGTTTTGTGGCATTTTTCCCAGGGGATATGTTTTTCGGCCGTAGTGTTTACTACACATCTGAATGTACCTGCCGATTCGTTGGACTGAGACCCCTCTGTGTGGAGGTCCGCTGAGGCGAGGCCGCAGTGTGGAGGGAGCCCAGGGGAAGGAGGCTTTGCCGCCCCAGAGCAGACGCTGTGGCCGAGAGGACGCGATCGTGGGGCGGCCACTCTCGCTGGCACAGAGGGACACATGGGCCTCAGAGCTGGCTGTGTCCCCTCCTGGCTGTGCTGGTTCCCCGTCCTGCCTTGAGGGGAGGGGTCTCTGCCCTCTGTCTGCCTCCCACAGAGATGCCGCCCCCCCCTTGGGCAAGCTGCTGGCCAGGCCCTGAGCTCGCCCTGGCCACCCACAGCATCTGCTCCCCGGCGACTCTGTTGCCTGGGCAAGACGCGCCCTTGCTCTCCCAGCCTCACTTGTTGCAGTGCCCACGTGGGGACTCCACGGTCCCGCCTGCCCTGGGCTGGGCTGTGGGTGGAGTTTCCAGGAGCCGCAGCACGGGCGGCAGCTCACGGTTCGGCAGGCAAGAGCCTTCCTCGCCCTGGCCCTAGCAGGACCAGCTGCATCCCCGGGGTGTGCTGTGCGTACTGGGGACTACCAGACACAGCGCTGGTCCCTCCAGAGCTTGGTTTACACCTGTGCGTGAGGATGTCGCCTTGGGGCCTGGCACGCCCTTCCACTGGGAGAGTCTGTGTCCCACTGTGAGGAAACCTGTCTGCCCTTGTCCACTGCTTCTCCTCGTTCTGTCGCCTGCTTGTCTCCTGGGAGCTTCCTTGCCTGCTGATGCCCTCGTCTGGGCCTGGGATCAGAACCTCTGGGTTACCTGCGCCCACGGCCCGCCAGGATTCACTGTCAGCACGGAGCCTGTAAGCTTTTTATTTTTAGATTTCCTTAGGGAAGACCATTTTATCATTCCTTTAAAAAAAAAAGATTTATTTATTTGAAAGCCAGGGTTAGAGAGAGAGAGAGAGAGAGAGAGAGAGAGGGAGAGAGGGAGAGAGGGAGAGAGGGAGAGAGAGAGTGCACAAGTTCTCATCAGCTAGTTGACTGTCCAAATACCCAGAAACCCGGTGCTGGGCCAGAGCTGGAGCTGGGAGCTTGGAACTCAATCCAGGTCCCCACGTGGGTAGAAGGACCCAACGACTTAGCCATTTTTGCCACCTCCCAGGGTATGGTTTAGGAAGGAGCTAACACTGAGAGTGGAGCTTGGACTCAAATCCATATGGGGTACGGACATCTTAACCAGCCAGTGTCTTAGCCGCTAGGCCAAATGCCCACTCCCTGGGCAAAATATTTGCTTTGTTTTTATTTTTTAAAAAGAAATTTTTTCTAAAGAAAAACATTTTTAAAGAATAAAAAAGATTTATTATTTATTTGAAAGACAGTTACAGTCAGAGAGAGAGGTCTTCAATCTGCTGGTTCACTCCCAAGATGGCTGCCATAGCCAGAGCTGAGCTGATCTGAAGCCAGGAGCCAGGAGCTTCCGGGTCTCCCACGCGGGCACAGGGGCCCAAGCACTTGGGCCATCTTCCACTGCCTTCTCAGGCCACAGCAGAGAGCTGGATCGGAAGTGGAGCAGCCGGGACTAGAACCTGCGCCCTTGTGAGATGCCAGTGCCGCAGGCAGAGGCTTTACCCGCTACACCATAGCGCCGGCCCTGCAAAATATCTGAAAGACATTTTGGAACGAGAGACGCGAGTGATCAGCAAATGCACGCACAGGGGCTTGACATCGCCAGTCGTCAGGGAGACGCTGCTCTGCGTCCTCAGAAGGGCCCGCGTCTATGACAGCTTGCGCATTCCACTCCGCGAGAACATGAGCTGGCGCCATCCCTGGGCAGAGACCTGGGACTGTGATGAGTTATGAACGTCATGAATATGGCTACACTGCAGTGCAGCGCTTCTACTCCGGGATATTCTACGGGAAGTTAGAACTTGCTTTCTCCAAAAGGATGGCACGAGGACATTCCAAGAACTTAGCCCACAGCTCGTCCAGACTTGACGACACCAAAGTTGGCCGATGAGAAACTTAACAGACGTTGCGGTGCCTTCACAGCGCAGGATCCACGTGGCGGTGAGCAGGAATGGACTCCCGCTGCGTGCAAGGACATGGGTACTTCTGAAATCGAGCTGAAGGGAGAAGCCAACGCGCAGGCTCTGTTCATGCGAGTGTCAAGAACAGGCACAGCGGACGTTGCTGCCTGTGGAGGAGGGGCTGATCGGCAGAGCTCTCCTCAGATAACAGAGGCGCTCTGTGTGCTGATGGCAGTGCAGGTTATCTGTGTGAGCCAAACCCGAACATGCGCCCAAACTCCTCAACTGAGGATTTAGCGTCTCTGAATTGCAGCATACACACCTTTTAAAAAACATTTTTAAAGATTTTATTTACTTTATTTGAGGTAGAGTTACAGACAGTGAGAGGTAGAGACAGAGAGAAAGATCCTTCTGGTGCTTCACCCCCCAAATGGCCGCTACGGCCGGGTGGCGCCGATCTGAAGCCGGGAGCCAGGAGCTTCTTCCCATGATCTTGTGCAGGATGACAAATACATTGAGGTATTTCTAAACTTCAGGGAACAGGCATTTGTCCTGGTTAGGATGCTGACTGATATGCCCAAACGCTATACCAGAGTGTCTAGGTTCAAGTACTGACTATCCTGAGTCCATGTTCCTGCTTTTAAATACCAGCAGAAGCAGCAAAGATTACGGTGCAGTCGATCGGGAGATCTGAGTGGAGCTTCTCGCTTCTGCTTGTGGCCTGGCCCAGTTCCAGATCTTGTGGGCATTTGAAGAATGAACCCACTTTTCAAGACGAGAAGTCATTCTCTCATTCTCCCACGCGGGTGCAGGGGTCCAAGGACTTGGGCCATCCTCCACGGCTCATAGCAGAGAGCTGGATTGGAAGACGAGCAACTGGGACTAGAACCAGCGCCCATATGGGATGCGGAGGATTAACCTACTGTGCCATGGCGCTGGCCCCAACATACACATCTTTTACACCAGCATACAATTGGGAAGATTCTTAGTGTCGACCACCTAGGATCTCTGGCCCAAGGGTTACACTCTTTTTTTTTTTTTTAAGATTTATTTATTTATTTGAAAGTCAAAGTTACCACACAGACACACACACACACACACACACACACACACACACACACACAGAAGGAAATCTTACTCCCCAATTGGCCAAAATGGCTGGAACTGAGTCAATCTGAAACCAGGAGCCACGGGTGTCCTCTGGGTCTCCCACATGGGTGCAGGGGCCCAAGGACTTGGGCCATCTTCCACTGCTTTCCCAGGCCATAGCAGAGAGCTGGATGGGAAGTGGAACAGCTGGGACTCGAACAGGCACCCATATGGGATGCTGGTACTGCAGGTGACGGCTTTACCCACTATGCCACAGCGCCGGCCCCCCAAGGGTGCACTCGTGTCCTAGAGGGCCCTGGCCTTGGTGTGGGACGTTTGCCGAGCACCTGCCCTCGCATCTTGTGATAACAGTGCTGCTACAATTAAATCCCAGGTCTGAATCCCAGTGCCGGACCCCCACCAGCCACAGTGCCCCCGGGGACGCCCAGTGAACCTCCCGGCGTGCGACGGGTGGTCGCCGGGTGACCTGAGCCTGCACGTCTTTGCTATGCAGGACTTCTAACGCTGACAAGCAAAGCCAGAACTCCACTGCGCTTGTCGTTCCCTTGCTTCCATGCCGTTTATGTGCCCAAACTGCGCTCTCTAGAGAGGGCGTGGAGGTGACAGGGAAGTGGAAGACAGGATCGGGGGGTCTCACGTAATTCAAATTTCCTGCCATAGATTCTGTTGCACTGGGCAACAGTCAGTTCCCTGTTCCCAGGTCAGGCCGAAGTGGACTGTACCTGCTGGAGTCACTGGCAGGAGCAGGAATGGACCCAGGGACTTGAGGGCGCGGTCCTTAGGTTCCTGCCAGCTTCACCCACTCATTCATTCCATCCATTCCACACTCACCTGCCAGGCCCCGGGGCCACAAGTGCTTCTCGTGGCCCCCAGACACGCGGTCAGTGCGCACGTGGCTCTGGGAGCCTCCTGCTGTCTCAGGCGCGTGCGTCTACGTGCAGGTAGAGAGAGCAGGCGTGGCTGGCCCACAGCGCCTATCTGATGGCCGCTCCCGTTCTGCCTGTGCGTGGATTCCTCAGGGATGACACAGCTCTGGGGTTTCTAGATGGAATCTGTGTTTGTTTATTTGTTTGTTCCCACACTGGAGTCTGAACCTCTGGCTCTGACCTACTTTTGAAAACTCCCCAGGGTGTGGGAGACGGAAAAGGCCACTTGGATGCAGTGCGTGGTGCCGTGCTGTGCCAGGAAGGCGTCCAGGCTGGGGCTTGGGCGGAGCTGGGGTCAGCTCCTGCTCAGCCTCCGCCTGTGGCTGGACCCAGGGCCATGTACCCCCGCTGCCTCAGCTGCAAGATGGCTGCTACGAACAAGCTCCCCCGGCTGGGCCTCTGCCGTGGATCCCTTCCGTGGGGTCTCTGCCGTGGGCCTCTGCCGTGGGGCCTCTGCCGTGGGGTCTCTGCCGTGGGCCTCTGCCATGGGGCCTCTGCCGTGGGGCCTCTGCCGTGGGTCTCTGCCATGGGGTCTCTGCCATGGGGTCTCTGCTGTGGGGTCTCTGCCATGGGGCCTCTGCTGTGGGGTCTCTGCCGTGGGTTTCTCTGCCTGGAACACCAAATGCCATACCTAGCACTCTGCATTCCATATGCATTTGTCTGTTTGGCTCTCTTGATGCGGCTTATTTGTGCCAGCCAGTGGGGAGGAAGTGGCGAGGAACCGTGACCCAGGGGACAAGGGGCCCTCAGTGCACAGGAGAGGGCCCGGGGCATGGGTTCCTTGCCGCTCTCCTGCTCCTGTGTACAAGATAGGGAGGTGGGGCAGGCGTTTGGAGCTTCCGACCCTGCTTGGCCCGAACGCGCCCCTTTTCTGGGCGCCTTCTTGGGGCTGTGAGACAGACTGGGCTGGGAGTCTGCGTTCAGGGCTGCCTGCTCCCCATGCACCTGCTCAAGGCCCAGGCTCGTGGCTGCTGTGGCTTCCCAGGTGCCCAGGTGTCATCCTCTCCCTGCAATGTCAAGGCACGGAGGGCACCAGGAGCTGTGCCTGAGCTGGCAGCGAAGGCACCGTCACTGGACTGGGCGGCTAGGCCACTGTGAGCCACAGGGGAGGCTGGGTGTCGGTCAGGCCGTGTGCCGGCAGTACCAAGTTGTTTTCACCTTTGACTTTCAGGATTGCAATGGTGGCGCTCCTAGGTGCGGGTATATTCTTATTCACCCCCTTTGGGCTCATGTGGCTTCTTCATCGTGCAGGTTTGCGGCTCTTGGGAGACGTGCGGCTGCTGTTAGGGGAATGCTGGGTGCCCACCCTCTCACGTCTCCCCGCCAGGGAGTCCCCTGCCGCACTCGCACAGGTCCTGGAGGCTCTGTCTTTGCACTCGGTCCCTGCTGCTCAGAGCGATGGCATCTTTCTGAACGGTCCCCAAGGCTGGCAGCACAGGACCTTCCCGCCTGCCTCCCACGTGCAGGGGACTTTGCCACACTGTGCACCTGAGGCCTGGACAGAAAGGCACCCGTCTGCTCGACACTTGCTGTCTTAGTAGTGTTGCGTCTGCTTTTACCTAAGACCCACAATGCACTGCAGCTTCTTTGCCTTAAAAGTTAGTTATTTAAAGAATGCTATAAAATATTTTATAATCATCTACATATTAATTATTTATTTAAAAAATGTATTTAGTTATTTGAAAGTCAGAATTACAGAGAGAGAGAGAGAGAGAGAGAGGAAGAGATGCACCCCCAGAAAGAGACATAGGTCTTCCATCCGATGGTTCACCCCTGCATGGCCACAACAGCCAGGGCTGGGCCAGGGTCTCCCACGTGGGTGCAGGGGCCCAAGCCCTTGGGTCACCTTCTGCTGATTTCCCAAGCACATTAGTGGGGAGCTGGATCAGAAGTGGAGTGACTGGGACTCAAACTGGCGCTGATGTGGGATTCTGGACTGCAGACTGCAGCTTAACCCCCTGTGCCATAGCGCTGGCCCTAATTATTTCTTGTGTTCTTTATTGTATTGTATTTATAATACAGAGTGTTACATTATTCTATATAATATTATGTAAGGAGTCCCTCTGGGATTCCTTAACTTCCGCCTGACATCTTCCTTAACTCTGGTGATGATACGTTCTTCTGGCCTTCTGTTTTTCTACATTGAAGACAGTGCCTTCACCATGGAAAGTTCTCGCTGGAATTCTACTGACCTTTATTTCACTGTGACTTTGACCGCTGAAGGTCCTGGCCCGTAAGTCTCCAGTCTGCATGGTTGTGAGGCCCGTATCAGGAACCAGCAGGGCCAGGCGGGCAAGGTTCTGTGTGCCCGGGGCCGTGTCAGGAGCGTCCAGTGGCAGCGAGGCTGGGCTGAACTCCGGTGCAGCGCTGTGTATAAACGCACCCACAGGGCTGGGATCCATCCCGTTCCTCTCCACCAAGTGCAGCCGAAGTGCATAGACATGGCGTGGCCCTGCCGTGGGAGGAGTGAGGGCAGGTGCCCAGGCCTGGAGGAGCAACACAGGAGCCTGGTGTCCCCCAGTGCCTCTGCCCACTGCCACGGGGTGGCCTGGGCCGCCACACAGCACCAGGCGGCACCCAGGTGTGGGTTCTGTTCACGCTCCTCCCATTGGCTCTCAAAGCAGCCTGGATTGGTGCTTTCTGCTCCTGATGGTGCCAGAAATGTGGCTCTGGGCCCCACTGGCACCGGTGGTGCTCCCCGCCCCCACCCCACCCATGCACCAGGGAAGAGTCAACACCTCGAGTTCTACCTGAAGGGGGTCGGGGACCTCCCCTTAGAAGGAGGCTGAAGGCGCTGGCCCAACAGAAGGGGAGGACACAGACACCCGGACGTCCCAGTGGGGGAAGAACCACGGAGTCTGGACCACGTGTGGACATGCTTCCCTGGAGAGTCTCTGAGGATTGACGACCGAAGCAAAAGTCCCAGCACGGGGTGAGGTGGCGCTCCGTCTACGCTGATGGCCCGCTCCAGCGGGTCGGGGTCTGGGGCCCAGGTTTCTGGGCGCCTGTGGGAGCAGAGGCCCCAAGAGAGGCCTGCGCAGGTGGAGCCAGGTCTGTGCCAGGGAAACCAACCACAGGAGGAATCTTGCTGAAGACTGCGAGTCCCGCGGGGTGGGGGCGGGGCGGGGGCGGGGGTGGGGGCGGGAGCTCCGAGACTGCTGGAGGGTTTGCCACTGAGTGACACGGGAGGACGAGGAATCCAAGAGCAGAGGGTTTAGGATTTCACACGCCAAGGTCACGGATCGGTCGCTCGTGCCTGTACGTGTGTGTGTGTGCGCCTGTACATGTGTGTGTGTATAAAAAAGAAGTTTTGAACTTTTCTGGAAGTTTTTCAGGGTGGTCTCCCTCGGAACCTTCTTCCTACTGCCTGTGGCTCTCTGGGGTAGTGCCTACCCCAGTTGGCAGATTCTTCTGCACGTCTCAGCGGCGTCAAGGGAGCTAAACGTGGCTCGTGTGCGTGTGACCCTCGAAGTCGGATGCAGACTAGAGCGACAGCAGCACCCCCACGTCTCAGATGGGAAGGAGGCCTGCGGAGTCTGGGTGGGGAGAGCTGCTCGGGGACCTGGGGGCGGGCAGGCTTCTGTTCCCGTTACTATTTCGAATGAGTTTATTTTGAAGTTTGTGTGCAAGACTCTGAGGACACAGCTTCATTTTGGTGCTGAGTGGCCAAGAGCAGGATCTACAGCTGCCGTGGAATTATGTTTGACTTCACCGAAGATTACCCGCGTGGGGCAGGCGCGTGGTCAGCGGTCGATGGGTTCCCGGTTCCAGCCTCCTGCACGTGCACCCCGGGGGGCAGAGGTGGAGCTCGGGTGCGTGGGTCTCTGACACCCATTGGCAGACCTGGAAGGAGCTCCAGGCTCTTTGTTTTAGCCTGGCTTGGTCCCCTGGCTGTTGACAGCATTTGGGGGGTGAACCAGGGAGAGCTCTCTGTGTCTTCTCTCTCTGCCTTTCAAATACATTTTTTAAAACGATTGTAAATTGCAAACTTGTTCAAAGGGGCCGCTCCCTGTTCTGTCCCCAGCAGAGCCTCGGCCTCAGCTCGGGCAGACTTGGGACGGCAGCCGCTGGGCCAAGTGCAGAGCGGCACTCGTGTTGCTCTGACGACTCGCGATGCTGTCTTTGCCACGTTCACCCCCCGCAGGCCTGCGCCGATCCCTGATCTGTGGGCCAGGAGCCTGCCTGGTCCTTGAGACCTGAGACCTGCGTGCGCATCGTGTGGCGCTGCGGTTCCATTGCCTTTCCTTCGGCGGATGCACGTGTTCGTCAGCGGCTCAGGCACGAAGCAGGGCTGTGCGTCTTTAGGCCACCCGGGGGCTTTTCTGCTGTCCCAGTGACTTTCCCCCTCAGGATCTGGCCGCGTCAAGCGGCTGCAGTGTGACCTCGTTTCTTCCTCTCCTACTTTCCTTTCTGGCCCCCGGAATTCAGGCTAAGCCCCCGACCGTGGGGAGGAAGGGTGGGTTTTCTAAGGTGGTTCAAAGGAACCAGACGTGCCCCCTGGGTGAGCGAGGGTCCCGGCCTGCCCTGAGGGTGGTGTGGCACCCTCTCCCCTCCCGCTGCCCTGCAAGGCCATGCTGAAACCGTGCCTGGCGAGTGTGCCGTCACCTGCTGAGCCGCTGTTACCCGGCAACTGAGATGTTCCCACCACCTCCCGCTGGAACTCAGCACACAAGCGAGTTGTTGGAACTGGTGCCAGAGATTAGTGAGTGCCCAGGGCAGAGATTAATGAGGCTTCACCAGGCAGGCGGGGCTGGGTGTTGGTCACACTCGTCACGGAATTTCCAAGGGAGAGCAGAGCAAGCGTGCGGCCCTCCCCGCCCCCGTGACGCCACCGTGGGGAGAGGAGGTAGACGGCCATCCCCAGGACACGTGTGTGCACACTCCGGGGACAGCGGGCCTACAGGCAGGGCAGCGTGCAGGCATCCAGCAGGGACCCATACCCCACCACTTCCTACGACCCAAGGTCACGTCCGGAGCTCAGCCAGGGTGAAGTCACGGCCCAGAGCTGGCGCCAGTTCTGCCCTCTCGCTGTCGGTTGGCTGCTGCCGTGGGTCATTCCGTGTGATGTGCTTGGTTTTTATAAACCAGTGATGGTTTGTTCTGCTTCGTGCACTGTTGTCTGCCACGCACGAGCGTGGTGCAAAATTCGGGAGGTGGGACGCGGTCAGCCTCCCACCAGCGCCCAGGCTGCTCTGCTCCTTCCAGGGGCAGTTACAGTCTTCAGGTTCCTGCGGAGCCTCCCAGAATCCCACCGGCTACCACGCTCCTGTGCACCCCGGAGACAGTGTAGGGTGGTCGGCTTCCCCTCTGAGACCGTGAGGTGAACGCACATCCCCAGCGGGAGCACGCCGGTTCTGCCTCACAAAACTTCAATACCATTCGCTCTATAAATGGATTATAATTGATTTCATTATTGTCCTTTGCAAAATGCCTAGGTTATATCTTCTCTTGGTAAAATGAGTCATCGGCTGGAATCCGCATGAACGCACACACGCAGCTTCGTTCTTTGCATCTGTGTGGCTCGGGTAGGAGCTGAGAGATGGACGTCCCGGTCGAAAGGCACCTGTGTGCTTTCACAGGCCTGATGCTGGAGTGCTGGTCCCCTCAGCGTGTCTCTTGTATGACGGTGGCTGGAGAGGCCGCTGTCTTTCTCCTTTGTTGACAGTTTCTTTCTTCAGCGCTCATGCCCTGAGAATTCATTTTTCTTGAAGTCCAGCAAATTTATTCACATGTTTATCATAAGTTTTTCCTCTGTAAACTTTTCCTGCGATTTGGAATGTACTTTTTTTTAAAAAGATTTATTTATTTATTTGAAAGTCAGAGTTACACGGAGAGAGAAGGAGAGGCAGAGAGAGAGAGAGAGAGAGAGAGAGAGAGAGAGAGAGAGAGAGGTCTTCCATCCGCTGGTTCACTCCCCAATTGGCCGCAATGGCCGGAGCTGTGCCAATGTGAAGCCAGGAGCCAGTGGCTTCGTCCAGGTCTCCCACGTGGGTGCAGGGACCCAAGGACTTGGGCCATCTTCTACTGCTTTCCCAGGCCACAGCAGAGAGCTGGATGGGAAGTGGAGCAGTCAGAACTGGAGCCGGTGCCCATACGGATGCCAGCACTACGGGCAGTGGCTTTACCCGCTACGCCACAGCACCGGCTCCAATCCTTTTCTTTAAGTCTCCGTACACCTCACATGCAGGCTGCTCTCGGGATGCTGACCAGAGGGAACTGAGTCCTTCTGGGATTTGCTCCTGTCCGAGGCCCCTGGCCGGCAAGTGGGCGGCTTCCTGGCTCCAGTGAGTGCCTCCGGAGACAGGTGTGTGACTGTGATTGTGTGTGTGCGTGTCTCTGTGTGTGTTTGGATCTGTGTGTGCATATACATGCATCTCTGTGTGTGTCTGTATGTCTCTGTGTCTGTGTGTCCATGTGTGTGTTTGGATTTGTGTCTCTCTGAGTCTGCGTGTATGTGTACTGTATGTATCTGTGTGTCTCTGTGTCTGAGTCTGTGTGTCTGTGTGTGTTTGGATCTGTGTGTCTGTGTCTGTATGTATCTGTGTCTGTGTGTATCTGTGTGTCTGTGTGTGTGTACTGTATGTATCTGTGTGTCTCTGTGTCTGAGTCTGTGTGTCCATGTGTATGTTTGGATCTGTGTGTCTGTGTGTATCTGTGTCTCTGTGTCTGTGTGTGTACTGTATGTATCTGTGTGTCTCTGTGATGTGTGTCTGTGTGTCCATGTGTGTCTGTATCTGTGTGTATACTGTATCTGTGTCTGTGTGTGTACTGTATGTATCTGTGTGTCTCTGTGATGTGTGTCTGTGTGTCCATGTGTGTCTGTATCTGTGTGTATACTGTATCTGTGTCTGTGTGTGTTTGGATCTGTGTGTCTCTGTGATGTGTGTCTGTGTGTCCATGTGTGTATGTATCTGTGTGTATACTGTATCTGTGTCTGTGTGTCCGTGTGTGTTTGGATCTGTGTGTCTCTGTGATGTGTGTCTGTGTGTCCGTGTGTGCACAGCCCTGCCTTCCTGGGGAGCCTGTGTGGTCAGGGAGGAGTCTGTCTGCGGCCCCCTTGCCCCGTTTCCGGGATTTCCGTGCGTCGGTAGGATTCTCCGTTTGCTATTCGTTCGTGCCGAGGGCACAGTGCTGGAGTGCTGGGGTGCACGGTTCTAGACACCGTGTGACAGCACTCCCCCCCTCCGTGCTGAGGACGCCGTGTGGGGCACGCACCGCCTGTAGCCCCAGGGCCGGGAGGGGCCGGCGGCGACTTGGTCGGTGAGTCAGTCAGAAACCGCGAAGCCCTGGTGCTGGTTTACGTGGTAATCTGACACCGGAATTCTGTGTTCTCAGAGTTTCAGGAAAACGTCCTTACAAACCGGGCTCTCCCTCTGCTCTTCAGTTTCCAGTGAGGAGGGGTTCAGAGTGCTGGTCTGGGCTTCCTTTAGAGCCCGTTCTGTCCTTTGGCCTCTGGGATGGACAGTTTGTCTTCAGAAAAGGGGGCGTGGCCTGTGGCCGCGGCCGCTCCGCGTGCCCATCTGAAAGATCTTAAGGCCGTGGGCAGGGTTA
The DNA here is from genome assembly GCA_949820135.1 of Sylvilagus floridanus. NCBI lineage: Eukaryota > Metazoa > Chordata > Mammalia > Lagomorpha > Leporidae > Sylvilagus > Sylvilagus floridanus. The sequence continues at coordinate 67,512,357 of OX463229.1, forward strand.
GGTCCAGGTGGGGGTGCTCAGTGTTCCTGGCACAGCGGCAGTCGGCCGACGCTGCCCCGAGAAGTGGCCGGGTCCACCCAGAGCACGATGGCACGTGGTACCTGGAGTCTCCCGGCTGCCCTGCCGGCTGGCCGCTGCCTTCCGGGGTCCCCTGACACGGGGAGGGACGCCTGCCTGACACAGGGCCCAGGGTAGCCCCTGTGGACTGGATGTTCCCCTGGTCCTGGACGCTTCCCCACCCTCCCTGCCCCCTGGCAGGCTGACCGCACAAATAGCATCGCGGGTCCCCTGGTTCCACTCCTCCCCCCAAGCCCTGACCTCCTGGCTGCTGTGTCTGTCCCTGGGGAGGAAGCCGAGGGACAGGCACTCCCCAGCGCTGACACAGCCGGGCAGGCACGAGGAGCGGCTCTGTGTCCAGAGGAATCAAGTAGGGAGTCGCGGTGCCTGTGTTTGACGCTCCTGTCAGTCACCATGGTGCCACCAGAGCCTGCACCTGGCACGACCCTGCGAATGATTGCTCCTGCCTGCCTTGAATTCCGCAGAACATGGCACGCGCGCACACACACACATACACATGCACACACAGACACACCAGTCTTAGAGGGTGATTAGCATAATTGACATTGCTTTAAAATATTCATGTGAGACAATATTCTAGACTTTTCTCCCCAAATGACAGTGTTTTTCCTTCAAGGAAGAGGAAAAAAATCCCATCATTTTTAAAAAAGATTGATTTATTTATTTGAAAGTCAGAGTTACAGAGAGAGGAGAGGCAGAGAGAGAGAGAGAGAGAAAGAGAGAGAGCGAGCAAGCGAGACACAGAGAGAGGTCTTCCATCCGATGGTTCACTCCTAGTTGGCTGCAATGGTTGGAGCTGCGCTGATCCGAAGCCAGGAGCCAGGAGCTTCCTCTAGGTCTCCCACGTGGGTGCAGGGGCCCATGCACTTGGGCCATCTTCCACTGCTTTCCCAGGCCACAGCAGAGAGCTGGAAAGGAAGTGGAGCAGCTAGGACTCGAACCGTCACCCATATGGGATACCGGTGCTTCAGGCCAGGGCGTTAACCCGCTGCACCACAGCGCTGGCCCCCAAATCCCATCATTTAACCATGTCACTTGCAGAAATGTGTACTACAGTTATGCCTTGAAATAGTTCAGATCATCTTGCTTGTTTCTTTTATTTGTCTGAACATTAGCTTAATTTTCCTTCTTGGTCAGGATAGGAAAACATAGTGCCTGTCGATGAACCTGGTGTATTTGCCGTGAGTGTATTCAAAGCTGTAACACTGCCTTTCTGAACGCACTCGGGGCTGGGGCGAGAGCCTTTTACGGCCGTGGGAACCCCAGGTGAGGGAGCGGTGGGACCGGCATGCACGCTGTCGGGACTGGCGGCTGTGGGGACAGCATCGGTCCAACCACTGAACCAGGTAGCTTCGTTACAGCCCCCCCCCCCCCAGGAAGCCTCCTGAAGATCCAGGAGCAGGTGGGAAGCCCTGCACCCGGCCGCTCCCCGAGCTGGTGGCCCTGCGGCTGCTGTCGTCACTCGCGGTTTTGATGGACAGAGCGCAGGTGGCTGTGTTCTCAGGACTTCTTGAAGGACACATGTGGTTGGGCCCGATGACAGCTCCTGCTTATTCATCCATTTTCAGAATATGGCCCCAGAACAAACAAAACACGGCCCAGCTTGGTTCATCGTCCACCCATTGAAACGCTGGTGTCACCCAAGGACCATCCCAGCAACACCCGGAGTAAGTCACACTGTTCTGTGGCCCCGCACTGCTGTCACACGTGCCCAGGGGCTGCGGGGACGTGGCTTCCATGATCGCCGTGGGGACTGGGGCCCCGGGCCCAGAGGCCACGGGAGGGTGCCGCCCTCTGACCTCCAGTTCACAGTTGCTTCCTCAGCACCGCCTCGCCAGGCAGCAAATCTTGCAGAAACCCCCTGACGCCACCATCCACACTGCAAACTCACCCGCAGTCCGGGCACCCTGTCTGCTCATCTGCGGGTCCAGGATCCGAGGGAGTACCACACGGCTGAGAAATCAGCCCCCGCCATCCTCACCGGTAGGAGCGGGAGAGACTGGCTGTCGCGGGTGGAGAGAGAGAGCGGGCGCAGGTGCAGCACTAGACTCACGGTTCTTACACAATTCTTATTTTATTTGAAATGGAGGAGGCAGAGGAGAGAGAGCTCTCCATCCATTGGTTCTCTCCTCAAATGCCTGCAACAGCTGGGGCTGGGCCAGGCAGAAGCCAGGAGCCACGTCTCCCAAGAGCGTGGGTGGCAGGGACCCACGTACCTGGGCCTGCACCTGCTGCCTCTCAGGGTGTGCATGAGCAGGAAGCTGCATTGGAAGGCGAGCTGGGGTCAAGCCCACTCTGAAACAGAGCGTGGGAGTCCCAGCCGTGTGCTCGCCCCCGTGCCGCGCGCTAAGTTGAGTGGCAGGTTAGGTCACCAGAGCTTTGAGAAGGAGGTCCCGGTGCCCACGGATCGGATCCTTACTGTGGCCAGACCCACCGGCATGGTAACGTGCAAACCGGAGGGACGGGTGAGGGACATCGGCTGCTTTTAGCTCGTTGTCTTCTTAACACCTAGGCCTGTGGGAAATGCCCGCGTGGGTCCACTGGCTGAAACAGGCACTTTTGGCCCGTCCGTGCCGTGCCAAAGCTGCCGTGGACAGGACCTCCCTCTGGGACGCGCTGAGCCCGGCGCTGCCGTGGCTTGTCCTCTGGCACCGGGACGGCGAGCGCGTCCTTGCCCGCGGCTGACTCACTTCTCAGGCACCCAGAGCACAGCCCTGCTCGTGATACGGAGCCCTGGGCCTGGGCTGAGGCCGGCGTCTGCTGGGGGTGGGGGAGCCTGGTCATCTTAGCGGAGGACAGACGGCCCCACAGCCCACTGGGGCAGGCGGGCAGGGCGCTGGGTCGCCAGGATCAGGATTTTGGTGCTGGGAGATGGATTGGTCCAGGAACGGTGGAGTCTGCAGCCAGTTCTGCACACTTTCCTCTTATATTTACCTTTTTATTTGACAGCTGCAAGTGGTGCATACTTATGGCATGTAGCATGAAGTCTGGACATGGGCACACGGCATGCACAGGTTAACCTGGGCTCGTTAGCATGCTTCTCCCCTGCAAAGCTGCCCACGGACCCAGCGAGAACACTCGGCTGCACCTCACAGCTGCGCTGGGTGTGCAGTCCCTGGGCGGAAACACACCTGTGAAAATGTGTCCTTGGTCACGCGTGGGATAAGGCGCGCCTGTTAATTCTCAGGGCTACTCATTGCCCTGTTTTTGTTTTAGGGCCAAGACAGCGAAATCTGTTTTATTTTTAAACATGAACTTGCACAATGTGCAGGGAAACGTGATGCTGTCAGGCTTGTTTTTGGCTGATTTTTCTCCTGACGCGATGCTTGGTTTTCCAGCAGGGGTGGTGTTTATGCGCCACTGCCTCCCAA
>OX463229.1:67520805-67608305 GCA_949820135.1 Sylvilagus floridanus
ATGCTACAATGAGGTGGGTACTGTGGGCACCGTCATCCCTGTTGTCCCCTCACCTGAAGCCTTGAAGTTTCCCCTGTTAAAACCCGAGCTGCGCTTAGAGGTGGCGATGTGAGAGATCTGTAAAGGAGTTGACGGACGAGACCGGGGCTCGGGTGAAGGAGCAGAAGGCACAAGTCCCGCACACGCTTCACCTGCGTGTCCACTGAGTCAATCCCGAGTCCCGGAACGGGTCGGAGTCCAGCTCATTTCAGGAGGCGGGGGTGTGGGTGGGCGCAGGCACCCGCCCACGTGAGGTCTCCGAACCGTAGGAGCAATCGGGCCTCTGATGGGGCCACTCCCAGAACACAGCAAAGATTGGTGTTTGAAGTGAGTTATGAACCCCGTTTCCCAGCCTAGAAGGTCGTCCAGGGAGCTGCTGGGTGTCGGGCTCGAGGCGGAACCGGAGTCCGCCTGGGGACGCGCAGTGGTCCCGCGGTTTCCCGACTTGCCATGGGGATGACTTTGGTGTCCCAGGCGTGGCTCTTTCTCCGACAACAGCTTGGAAGCGTCCCCGCCTCAGCTTGCGGGGTTTCTTAGGCCAGTCCCTGCCCGGTGCCGTCAGAGGGTGAGAGCGAACTGGAACTGGGCAGGCTCATTTCCAGCACAACCCACACGGCACAGCCAGATGTGGGTCCCGGGTAGAGCAGCCGCGAGACTGGACCGCCACTCTCCCCACAGCCGTGCCCATTCCCACGACAAACAGCAAGAGCTGTTGTGCCTTTGTTTGCAAAATCAGCCTCGTGTAGACGGGGCCCGGTGATTTATGTGAGTGCAGTGAGACTCCATCCCGCGAGCTCTTGTTAAGTTTGCTTTTCTGGAAATTTCTGCGACTCTTAAGTTGGAATTTTGGAAACTCGTGGAGGTCAGGCAGCCAAGCAGGAAGCCATCACGGGCTCTAACGGGCAGCGCCTGTGGGCTCCAGCGCCCCGGCCTGCCAGGAAGGGCCCTTCCTCGCTCATCCGGAAGGTGGACGCCTCGAGAGAAGTTCCCAGGTGCTGGCTCCGCGGGGCGACCGCGTCCCCGAGAACGCTGCGTCTGGCCCCAGCGCGCATCCCAGTCCAAGCCCTGGCCGTGCAGCCAGGGTTTCCTTGAGTCCTGTGGAAGGAGAAGGACAGACAACTCACTCCTCTCTATGGACGCGTGATCAGGTGAGTGGTGAGGCTCACACAAGGCTCGGGAGAAAGGAGGAAAAGGGTTCCTCGAGTCTGGACATAACGTCAAGGAAGCAGCAAGTTCTTAAAAAAGTTTAATCATTCCCACGAGGAGATTTCGTCTGGTGTGACCAGTTCTTGCTCCGATTGGTCTCCTGCTTGGGTCGTGATGTCATGAGCCTCTCGGCTTCTCCACTGCAGTTATGGAAGTCCCTCCCAACCCCCTTCTGAGCCGGACCTGATTGCGTCAAGTTCCAGGAAAGCTACGGGTGACAAAGGACTTAAACATGGACTTGAGGAGCCTGTGCTGTGGCACACTGGGTAAAGCCACTGCCTGCAGCGCCAGCATTGTATATGAGCACCGGTTCAAGTCCCGGCTGCTCCACTTCCCATCCAGCTCTCTGCTGTGGCCTGGGAAAGCAATGGAAGATGGCCCAAGTCCTTGGGTCCTGCACCCATGTGGGAGACCCAGAAGAAACTCCTGGCTCCTGGCTTCAGGTGGGATCAGCTCCGGCTGTTGTGGCCAATTGGGGAGTGAACCATCGGATGGAAGACCTCTCTCTCTCTCTCTCTCTCTCTGCCTCTCTCTGTCTGTAATTCTTCCTCTGAAATAAATAAATAAAATATTTAGAAAAAATACATCCAACTCTTTTTGAAAAGTTTGAGAATAAAGCTCTTTGTTGCCCTTATTATTACTACTAGTTAACGCAGGTGCCTTGATTAGCACTGTTAATCCTTGGTCAGGGTGATTCAGGGACAATGAAGAGGCAGCAGTTGTGGACCGTCGCATGGCAGCGTCTGGCACCACACGGGCAGCCTCATCAGTGCACAGTGTCGCAGGTTCTGGGGGCAGCAGAAGGAACACGTTTACTAACCAACCCAAACAACGTTAGTCTCTCAGTAAAAACAAGAGGTCAGAAGTAGCTAATCCTGCTTCAACCGTCAGTGTTTCTGTATTTTACCTTATTTGGGGGTGATCAGAGACTCCAGGAACAGCCGGCGCCCAGTGCAACCCGACACAGCCTGAACGCTTCGGCACCACTGTTGTCAAGCAGGTGTACGTCACCACACGAGCCCTGCTGAAGTTCATGTGCACACTTGCATCTCCCCTACAGCTATTGAGTCCACTTGTTCCTAACGATTATGCTCGGATTACTCATGTAAATTTTGTGAGACATTAAATAAATATAGCCATCATCTTATCTCCCCGTGAGCTGTTACTGCAGTGTGGGTGTGGTAGACAAGCGGCATCAGATGCTGAGTGTGAACACGAGGCCCTCTTGTTTCGCTGCCTTGTTTGACACGCACACGCCAAGCAATCACTGTACATCTTGTTCTCAAGGGAACTTACCACTTTAGAACCTTAACTGTCTTGGAGAGTTAAAAGAATCTTATTTGACTTGTACATCTGGGTAAGAGGATCTCATTGGTTTAATAAAAGGAGGACTCCCCAGAGTCGGCGGCATCACACATGACGCGACACAGAAGTAAAGTAGCCTTGTTTATTGAAGGCTCTCCCCGGTCACGAGGACTCGAAGGTCGCTTCGTCAATTTCTATTTTGCTAGGAATTTTAGTGATATTTAATTTATACAAGTTAGTATTTTTCTTTAGACCAGTTACATTACCTCTTCTAGGGAATTTAATTAATTTGACAACAACATCTGGAGGTAGAAAACAGCACATACGTATAAATATATAGTTTATAGCATACAAGCAGGCGAGAGAACTTATTCATGGAAAATAAAATGAAAAGTTTATTTTGGTGCAATTTAAAAAAATTCTCACTTTTTTCCATAACATGAATTCACTTTGAACTTCCTGAGGACTCCTTACATGGTAGATTTAAAAATCCTTTGCACCAAAGTAAATTTATCTTTTTTTCTTAAGATTTCTTATTTATTTATTTGAGAGGTAGAGTTATAGACAGAGAGGGAGAGAGAGAGAGAGAGAGAGAGAGAGAGAGAGAGAGAGAGGTCTTCCACCTGCTTGTTCACTCCCCAAATGGCTGCAACGGCTGGAGCTGGGCCAGGCTGAAGCCAGGAGCCCAGAGTTTTTCCAGGTCTCCCACGTGGGTGCAGGAGTCCCTGCACCTGGGCCATCTTCCACGGCTTTCCCAGGTCACAGAGAGCTGAGTTGGGAGATGAGCAGCCATGAGCCCCTCCCTCAATGAAACCCAAAGGTGGAATCCGTAGGTTGATATGCGCGTTAGCAGAGAGTGATGACTGCTGTAGAGCCCACACGCGGAGGACAGGTGTAAGCCACTTCGCAGGTTAGTGCATGGGTCGGTGTGGGGGGCTAACGGGAGGTAAGGGGCCGTTTTACTGAGCGTGGTCATGCGGGTGCCTGTCCATTACCCCCGGGGTGATGAGAGGTGGGTCACCTCCAGTGAGTCCGCCTGTCCTGGGATCAGAGGGAGGGGACTCCTCACAGGCACACTCAGCACCAACTGCAGACGAGAGGAGGAGGGGGCGAGCGGCCTCTGGGGTGCTGTTTATCAGTTACTGTAGCTCAAAGCAAACCCTACGCCAAAGTGACCTGCGTGGGGCGATGTCTTCTGATTCTCTTCCCAGGAGGCAGTGGGAAGGCTGTGTCGTATCCTTGGACCAGTTAGAGCTGGTGCCGGCCCTGGAGGTTGACGGAGCCGGTGTGGGCCCTGGAGGTTGACGGAGCCGGTGTGGGCCCTGGAGGTTGACTGGGGCTGATGCCGGCCCCAGGTTGTCCACCGGAGCTGGTGCCAGCCCTGGAGGTTGACGGAGCTGGACTCTGGGAGGTGGAGAGGAATAAACAGAATGACTGTGTTGCAGGGAACTTCTGGATTCAGGAGGGACCCACGGACCATCCAGGTGTGGAGTTAGGCTTGGCCATGTGTGAAGCCAAATATTGAAGGTGGCCTGTGGGTGACGGCAGGTTGAGGGACTTGAGGTTCTGTGTGGTTAGGCGGCTCACTCTTGGGGGGAAATGGGTAACTGGTTTTTCCTCCCTCCCTCCCCAGCTTCTTCCCTCGTTTGCCCTGTTCCTTTAGCTCAAGCTCTCCCCACTAGGACACCGGCTGTACTTTAAAGTACCGTGTTTCACAGAAGTTACGACTTAGCTGGACGGCTCTGAGCATGTCTGGGTGACACCGGGAGCTCATTGCGCCTTTCATCACGTTGATCAAGGCAAGAGCCCAAGGGCATCGCACACGGCGCTCTGGTGTCAACGCTGGTTGTAGAGTTTAAGGCTTTGTTTTCATCAATTCAGGCAAATAGACAGGTCAAGCAGCTCTAAACCGAAATTGGAAATGTTCCAGAATCCGATGCCACAGTCGGAACACTTCACACCATGAAACTTTATCTCAGGCACAGAATTATTTAAAATGTGTAAAGTTACCTTCAGGCCATGGGTGTCAGGCACATGGGAAACATCAATCAATTTCATGCTTAGACTTGGCTCATCCCCGAGAGATCTCACTATGTGTGTGCAGCTATTCCAGAAATCTGGAAACGAGATCCGGAATCTGGCATTTCTGGTTCTAAGCATTGCAGACCAGGGGCACCCAGCCTGCATTCAGAAAACGCTCGTACCGGGGAACTAAGGTGGTTTGCTCTGTTTCCACGTTTCTCCTGGAAGATTGGAATGGGTGATAAGGCCACACCCCTCCCAGGCGTGCGTGTCTCTTCTCAGAGGCTCAGGGCGGGGCAGTGGCCAGCTCATGTGGGAGTCTCCCCCAGCGCTGCCCTGGCTCCCACTGCCCTGTCCCGAGGGCACAGAATGGCCTTGCGGGCCATGCGCCCCCAGCTCATCCACTCGAATACAGACAGGGGTCAGAGCTCACTCACAGCCCAGCTCTGCAGCTGAGTCTGGCGATTTTGCTCAAAGATCCTGGGCGTTCTTTGTCCATGTAACTGGGAACCAGGCTAAAAACACGGACTCTCCTAACTGCAAACAGTCTCTGTTCCCATGGAAACGCACGCCGCCTGCCAGAAACAGGATACGTGCTTGACACAGACACGGCGCTGGTGCAGTCCTCCCCAGATCTGAGAGTCAGGATTGGTTTCCACGGTGACTGCCGATCCCGGGTCAGTGTCTGCTGGGGCTGTTACTCAGGGCAGCGTCTGCAGAGCATCTTGCTGCCCTCCCACTAAAACTCGCCTCCTTTGTGAATAAAAACAAACCAGTTTGCTGTTGAAACCTATACAATTAATTCTCATTAGTCTTAACTATCCCTTTATTCCAGGGACAGTGTAACTACTGCACGTACATTTGTTCCATGCAACCATTTGCCTACATTGTTATAACAGATACTAAAGAACAGTCATTGTCCAATTAGATTGATACTTCATTCATTCCTACAGGATTGAGAAATTCAATATCTGGAAAAACACCAATTCTAAATTGGAAAAGAGAGGATTTTTATGAGAAGTCATTTTTTTTTTTTTTTTTGTGAAAGCCAAGATTCTTCAGCAGGTTATTCATTTAATTTCTAGACGAATTTCAGGAAGTCGGCTTTGTTCTATGCACTTTGATGGGAGGAACGGAGGCTCCAGACCTTAAGTGACTGCCGGGGGTCGCAGGGTCTCTGGATTCCGAGTTCTTTCCACCACACCCTCTGCCTGCCCCGGGCCAGCACGGAGGACAGCTGACGGTCAGGTCACCCTGTGCAGAAGCCACCTCGCAGTTAACTGGTTTAGGAGCACTGTTCACTTTTAGAGAGGTACTAGTCACATGCAGAACGTCAAGGTGGTCGTTATTTTGTGATTCAAAAGTATTCATTTATTTGAGAGGCAGGGAGACAGGCAGAGAGAGAGAGAGAGAGCGAGCGAGCGAGCTCCATCCTCTGGTTCACTCCCCAGATGCCTGCAGTGGCCTCCGCTGGGGCTAGGCTGGGTTCCAGGACTCGATCCAAGTCCACCACATGGACGGCAGGACCCCAACTACTTGAATCACGGCTGCCGCCTCCTGGGGTCTGCATTTGCGGGAAGCTGGAATCAGGAGTGGGAGCCGGGAGTTAAACGCAGGCAGCGTGGTATGGGACGCCCTTTACAGCCTGTCTGATGGCTCTTTCTTCCTTCTCTAGTCTGAGCTTCAGCATGGCTCTCCAGCTCCCGACAGCGGGATTGCCAGCCTCTTCCTCTCTGTCGCACACTGTTTACCCGGCCCGAGGGGTGGGGTTGTGTGCTGCCATCATGCGCCGATTCTTCTAATCAAGGTTTTTGGTGCTTCGGTAACTGACCTAGGTCATGAGAGTTTTGGTCTTGGGGGCGGGTTTTTCGTGTTTTCCTTGGTCTTTATTGAGTCTCGGTTGTTTTGGAGAACTGAGCCCTAAAGGAGCTAACGTTATCTGCCCGTTTTTACGTGGTCAAGTGATTCCCTTAATTCTGATTAGGTCTGCTCCACAGCTTTGGTTAAACGCTCGGCTTGGAGGGATTGTTCCTTTTCCAATGATCTCAGAGCTCACTTGGACCGACTGGTTTGAGCCTCCGGCAAGTCTGCAGTTAAAGTTCTAAACGGAGTCTCCTGACTTTCAGACTTCCAGCTGGACCCCCGGGAATCTCAAAGGATGGAGCCGCAGCCTGGAGAGGAGACGGCTGTCGGGATCATTTCGATGGAGACAGTGCACTGGCAGGTTACAACGTGATGCCGAGCTTGCGTGGTTCTGACGTGCAGAGTTCTGACGTCGCGTGGGAGGTGGTTCCAGAGTGGCCCCACGCCGCACTGATCGTAGGCGTGGCTTGTCACGCCCACTCTGTTGGCTGCATGGTGGTGGGGGGAGCTGAGACGCATGGTCTTCCCCTCCCCCATCCTCAGCGTCTGACCAGGGCCTGCCAGGCGCTGAGACAGGGAGCTCACTGCCCTCACACCCCTGCTTACAACTGTCCCCCTGCTCCTTCCAGGCGCCCGATGCATCCAGGAACGCAGGGCTAAACCTGCTGGGGGGAGAGGAGTTTTTCCCATCCATGTAGGAGACAGGTGATGCCCCCAGGAGAGTCCTTGCCGCTGGGTCCTAGCAGGATGCCGTATCAGGGCGGGGAGCTCCCTGGCAGTGCTCCTGTTTCTCCAGCCGTCGGGCAGCCAGTGCTGGCGTAGCTGGGCTTTCTCTCCGCCCAAGCTGGCGGGCTCGGCAAGCAGGCTGCCTGCCTCTAGGAAGAGGGACTGACAGAGGCTCGGGGGAGCTGCACGTTAGATAGCCAGGCGTTGCCAGGTCAAGACGTGGATGGAAAGCGGGGCCCAGCCAGAGGGAGGGAAGCTCCAAACAGGGACCCAGAGGCAGTCAGAGCCTCTGATCCCAAACCCAGAAACTGGGGTCATGCAGTGAGTTCTAGCGTAAGTTGAAATTTGTGGGTTCCATGGTGAGGACGGATTTAATACTGGTCAAGTGGGGAAATCCATGATCCATAACAAACAGGTTTCATGGTGCAAGTCCAACAGCCAGTGGGCCAGTTATTCCTGGAAGCTCCAGGAAGCCACTGGAATGCACCTCCTACAGGAGACCGTGGGACCAAATGGCCCATCAGGATGCGAGTCCTCTTTATGATGCAAGACTTAAAATCCAAGGGGAGCTGGGAAGCTTGACTGAGGACCCCAGGAAATGGGTGGGTGGGTGGGGGATGGTGGCAGGCGGGCAGGGATGCAGCTGTCCTTACAATGTACCAATGCATGGGGAGAAGCAGGTCATGCTGCAGCATGTGATGGTCATGCAAACACCTCGCATAGGCAGAATGGGAGAGGCCTGGCTGCAGAAACAGCCACGCTAACAAGGGAGCACGCGTGGGACTATCACTCCCCTGGAGGAAGAGAGAAGAATTCTCTGTCGGCTCGTGTTCTGGCAGAATTGTGAGCAGTCGGCAGAGCCCAGCCAGGGAACTTTCCCAAACCAACCACCACGGAACAGGAGCGCAGGGACACCCAGCCACCCATCCAGGAAGGCTTACTAAGGCCTTTGCCATGCACTGACTTAGACCCCGGCTCCTCTGTCGGTAGTACAGCGCTAAGGGATAGATCACTAGCTCAGTTTGCCCTGAAATTTGGAGAAAGCCTCAGAAATCAGGGACGGGGCCAGGCACCCCCTGGCTGACATTCTCACGGCTTCCTCCACAGTCTGTTTTCGCAGAGACGAGGAGGGCGAGGAGCAAGCTGGACAGGAGCCGCGCAAGCATAAGTGACCCAGTCAAGCATTGCTTTGCATGGAGATCCGCCGGAGACTCCCAGGCCAGTCCGCCCCGGACAGCACCTGCTGCTCACGTAGAAAGCCAAGGCACCGGGGGACCGGCTGTGACAACAGAAGCCGGTTTCCAAAGAAGCCCTGGGCACTTGGCCAGAAACATGGCCACTGGAAGCCAAGGCTGAAGGGCTCTTGGGTCTGTCGGTCCTGCACCGAAGAAGCCCTGTGCTCGGCCGGCTCCTGGGCTGAGCACGGCCGTCGAGGGGATGGAGCTTAGGTCCTTGCCCATGGTTCGGGTGGGGTCGTGAATTTCCCCTTAGACACAGGGGCCGCCTTCTCCTCCACTCCCCTCATGTTCAGGCCTCCCCTACCTCGTGTGTCTCAACTTGATTCCACACTGAGAATTCTGGGCAGGGCAGCTCCGAGGGGACACGGCCAGGACAGGCCAGGTCATCCTCTCCCAGTTCTGGTGAGTGTCCTTCCATCCCTATCCCAGGATTCAAGACGGCGCTTCATTTGGGAAATGCAGCGGACGGCAGGTTCTCACTGGCGCTACATGGCGTCGGGCTGCCAGCCCTATCCTTGAACTGCTGCCCCTGAATTCCAGCTATCCGGGCCTTGACCGGGATTGTGACTGGGTCCTTGCCCCTCCTGGCCCTGGCCCTCTCTCCCCTGCCTCCGATCGGACCTTGAACTTCCTGCTCTCTCTGTTCCAAGCTGGCTCCTCTGGTTTTCTTACGGCTCACGCTAATGCTTCCAGTAATTCCTTATTTTGCTTTACTTAGCGGCCAACTCCACGCCCGCCTCTGTGAGAGCTACGAAAATGCACACGCGTGGCTCCAGCTGTCGAACGCCCCGGCTCAACCACACACAGGTCTAAGTCTGGTATTTCACTGTCTGTCGGGACCTGACGGAGGGGACGTTACAGAACCCTGCTCCGCCCAGGCCTGGTGGGCTCAATGCCCGAAGCTTCTTCCATCTGGAGTCTGGGGGCCCCGGTACACACTCGAGGGGCGCACGGGGAGCGGAGTTTGCGACCCACAGGGGGACGTGCGTGTTCCACTTGGCTGTGAGCTTCGCATCTTTGCTCTGCTCTCGTGGGGTCCACTCCACGGGCAAGCTTTGATGTCGCCAGCAATCATGTGCTTGGAGACGGCCATTTCCTCGACAGTGGATCTCTTCGTGTAGTCAGGAAGGTTCTGCGGCTGCGTTTTTCCCCTCCCACGGCACTTCTTCTGAGTGTGGGAGTTCTCAGGATCTCTTGCCTTTGTCCCGGTGGAATTCCTAAGGCAGCCATGGACGGCGTGTGGCCGTGGGCAGCATCGGCCCCAGGAATTGCTTGGCCTGGCCCTGCCAAGGCAGTCGCAGGGGGGACACAGAGTTCTAGAAGTCTATAGCAGGCTCAGTATTTAAATAAAGATTCATTTTATTTGTTTGAAAGGCAGAGTTACTGAGAGAGAGAGAGAGAAAGAGAGAGAGAGATCTTCCACCTGCTGGTTCACTCCCCTTATGGTCACATTGGCCAGGGCTGGGCCAGGCCAAAGTCAGGAGCCAGGATCTTTATCTGCATCTCCCATGTGGGTGCAGGGGCCCAAGGACTTGCACTATCTGCTGCTGTTTCCCAGGTGGGTTAGCAGGGGGCTAGATGGGAAGAGGAGAAGCCAGAATTGAATCAGTGCCCCTATGGGATGCCAGTGCTGCAGGTGGGGGCTTTACCCGCTATGCCCCATGCTGGACCCTATCAGCCTCATTCTTTTTTAAAAAGATTTATTTATTTTATCTGAAAGGCAGAGCCACAGAGAGGCAAAGGCGGCAGAGACAGAGAGAGAGAGAGGTCTTCCATCTGCTGGTTCACTCCTCAGATGGCTACAGCAGCCGGAGCTGCACTGATCTGAAACCAGGAGCCTCCTCCAGGTCTCCCACATGGGTGCAGGGACCCAAGGACCCAGGCCAGCCTCTACTGATTTCCCAGGCCATTGCAGAGAGCTGGATGGGAAGTGGAGCAGCTAGGACTCACAGTGGCGCCCATATGGTATGCCGACACTGCAGGTGGCAGCTTTACCTGCTACTCCGCAGCGCTGGCCCCAGGCTCATCTTTATACTGATGATTTTGTATGGCCACTAGGGGCACTACAAACATCCACAGGGCCTTCCACAGAAGAAAGTTCTCAGCCAGGCTCTGAGGGGTTGGACGGTCCCTGACAGGAGATGGGTGGTTGCCCAGGGTCTGGGGGCCACTCGGCTCCACCCACGTCAGATCCACCGAGATCTGTGAACCCCGTGTCCCATTCTGGCCTCTGGCAGATGCTCTCCAGCACAAGTGTCGACGCTTGAAATACCTGGGCCCCTGGTGTTTCTGATCTGCTGTGCACAGACCTGGAATCCGGTTTTCGCTCATTCGCAGTGAGCGGACGGAGTGCTGAGTGCTCGGGAACACCTGGCTGGGGCCCCGGCACCCTCGGCCTGCAGCCCGGGGCTGGGGTTCAGGCCTTGGTAGGATCAGGTGGCAGAAAGGAGGGGGTGGGCACAGCCATGTGGAAATAGGGGCAGGGGGATTCCAGAGAGTTCCACTCTAGTCTCCCTGTCTGGTTAGGAATTAAATGCAATTAATGCTACCTGTGCGATGGGGCGGTGCGTGGGCTCTATAGGCAGCATCTTGGTGTCAAACAGCTCTTGCCCTCAGGTGGGCCCTGAAGTCCACGTGGCTCCCACTCTCACAATGGGCCCTATAGTCCAGGCGGCTCCCACAGTCACAGTGTGTCCTGGTGTCCACATGGCTCCCACACTCACAGTGGGCCCAGGAGTCCATGTGGCTTCCACATTCACAGTGGCCCTGGAATCTACATGGCTCCCACACTTACAGTGGCCCTGGAGTTCACGTGGCTCCCACTCACAGTGGGCCCTGGTGTCCATGTGGCTCCCAGTGTCACGGTGGTCTCAGGAGTCTACGTGGCTCCCATACTCACAGTGGGCCCAGGAGTCTACGTGGCTCCCACACTCACAGTGGGTCCTGGTGTCCACGTGGAGGATCCTGTGTCTCTCCCAGCCAGGGCTCCTCCAGCCTCAGGACCTTCGTGTCGAGTTTCCATCTCTGTTTTGGTTTCTATTTGTTTGTTTTTGCTGTTTTACTCCAATTCCCACTTCTTTGTCCCTTTCTTCTGATTTTTGGAAAAACTGTCCCATGATCTTGTCAGTCACTAGTGTGCTTTTTGTTTTGTGTTTTTAGTTTTTATTTTTGAAGAATTTGCTTGACAGCGAGGAGGGAGAGACAGACAGAGACAGGGGTGATGGTTTCCATGTGCTAGCTTACTACCAAAATGCCTGCAGCGGCCTGGCTGGGGCTGAGGCCTGGGGCTGGGGCCAGTGCGAGCCTCCCGTGTGGGTGGAACCACGACCGTACCTGAGCCATCACCTGCTGCCTCCCAGGGTCTGCAGGGGCGGGAAGCAGGAGCCAGACCTGCAGCCAAGACTCCGATGTGGGGTCCTGACCCTAGGCCAGCGCCCACCCCCGGCCTCGGTTCCCCCGGACGCTGAACGTTCCGTCTCTGCCTTGCTCATGAACATGCTGCTCCCCGGAGCTCCCCACAGAGGCCAGCTGGACCCCACGCCCTGCCCAGCACACAGGGCTAACTGAATGTTCTATGTTTTCTTTATAGAAAAAAAGAAAGGCATTTGAAAGGCAGAGAGACAAAGAGACACCTGCCGTCTGCTGGCTCACTCCCCAGGTGTCTGCAATAGGCCTGGAACTCCCTCGAGGTCTCCTGCATGGGTGTCATGGACCCGGATGAGCCATCACCTGCTGCCTCCCGGAGTGCACGTTAGCGGGCAGCTGGGTCAGAAGCGGAGGACAGACCGGCACCCAGGCCCTCTGATGTAGGGCATGGGGCCCTCAGGCCCTCTGATGTGGGTTATGGGGGTCCCCAGGCCCTCTGATGTGGGGTGTGGGGTCCCCAGGCCCTCTGATATGGGGTGTGGGGTCCCCAGGCCCTCTGATGTGGGTTATGGGGGTCCCCAGGCCCTCTGATGTGGGGTGTGGGGTCCCCAGGCCCTCTGATATGGGGTGTGGGGTCCCCAGGCCCTCTGATGTGGGGTGTGGGGTCCCCAGGCCCTCTGATGTGGGGTGTGGGGTCCCCAGGCCCTCTGATGTGGGTTATGGGGGTCCCCAGGCCCTCTGATGTGGGGTATGGGCCCCCAGGCCCTCTGATGTGGGGTGTGGGTCCCAGGCCCTCTGATGTGGGGTGTGGGGTCCCCAGGCCCTCTGATGTGGGGTGTGGGGTCCCCAGGCTCTCAGATATGGGGTGTGGGGTCCCCAGGCCCTCTGATGTGGGGTGTGGGGTCCCCAGGCCCTCTGATGTGGGGTATGGGCCCCCAGGCCCTTTGATGTGGGGTGTGGGGTCCCCAGGCCCTCTGATGTGGGGTGTGGGGTCCCCAGACCCTCTGATATGGGGTATGGGGGTCCCCAGGCCCTCTGATATGGGGTATGGGGGTCCCCAGGCCCTCTGATATGGGGTATGGGGGTCCCCAGGCCCTCTGATGTAGGGTCCCCAGGCCCTCTGATGTGGGGTGTGGGGTCCCCAGGCCCTCAGATATGGGGTGTGGGGTCCCCAGGCCCTCTGATGTGGGGTCTGGGGTCCCCGGCAGCACTTCAACCACCGCACCACGTGCCCACCCCGGATGCCCTGTGGTCTGGCTCCTCTGTGGCCCAGTCTCTCCCGCAGATGCCATCTCTCCACTGCAAAGTGCTTTTCCTTCCATTCTCCAACACCGCATTCCTTGCTTTCCGATTGTGAGTTTATTCTCAAGTGCCATTTCTGGGGTGTTGATGGGATGCGGGTTAGGACGGTCGGCAGGGGCAGCCGTGTGCGTGTCGCCTTCTTCTCTCCCAGAGAGATTCGTCCTCTGCCCTGTACCCACAGCGGTAAGGCAGGTCCAGCTGATTCTTCCTACGACCATCATGCACACACATGCACACACACCTACTTGCACACACACATTTGCTCGTGTGTGCACACACCTGGCCCAGGGCAGTCACTCCTCATCTCCTGCACTCTGGCTCTGTGAACAGGAAGCTTCTTTCCTTTGGGTGTCCCTCTAAGGCCCTCAGGAACCCCCCCCCGCCGAGCACGGGCGGCCCCGGGTCTGGGTCAGCTGTGCAGCCCCCAGGCCCAGGGCCCACCCTGACCCTTTCTGAGCCGTCACAACCTTCTATTTGAAAATAGAAAAGATCCACAAGTCAGAGAGCGGCTTACCGCACTCGCCGAATGTCTCCCTTGGCCCCCTCACGCTGGGGACCCACGTTGCCTGCCCAGGCCCAGCCCTGGGGCGCCTCTCCCCAGCCTCTCCCCAGGCAGCGACCTGGTTCCACCCCTCCCGCGCCTAGCATTCCTGCTGAGTCATCAGTATTCATCGTTTATCTTCGAGGCTGCCAGATGAGATCACCAGCTGCTGAACGCAGGGCAGGCCGGCGGTGAGTTATTTTCTTGGAAGATGCCCGAGCACGTGGAATTCTGTTTGGCCTCAGCGCCTCTCCTCCCCAGAGGTGAAGATCACGCCTTTAGACCTCCCCAGGGATGCGCCTGGCACGAAACTGCCTGGAGAGACAGATTCCGGATGACAGCATTCCGTCCACACGAAAGGCAGAGAGCGGGCGAGCGGGCGAGCGAGCGAGGGAGACGGAGCTTGTGTGAGGGCAGCGTGTGGAGACGGGTGTCTGGGTGACGATCTTACAGCTTGGGCTTTCCAGAAGATTCTCAGGAGCACAGCGGCCGTCTGGCCTTTGCTGGGTCCGGGAGGGCAGTGAATTTGGGTCCTGACCCCTCCAGGAGCTCACGGCCCTGCAGGGATGATGTTGGCCGTGTGTACCGATTAGGAAATGGAGCACGGGTGTCCAAGCGGTTCATCAGGCGGCATCAGGCTGGGGTGGCTGAGGTGAGCACACCAAAGCCGACTCGACACAGACAGGAACGTCAGGGGCGGCGTTGGGACCCAGGGGCTGGCTCTGCCCCTTGCAACGGTGGCAGCCCAAACTGGAGCTCTGGTTCGAGTCCCGGCTGCTCCACTTCTGATCCAGCTCCCTGCTAAAGCACCTGGGAGGCAGCAGATGGTGGATCAAGTACCCGGGCCTCTGCCACCCACGTGGGAGACGTGGGTGGGTTCCTGCTCCTGGCTTCAGCCTGGTCCTTGCCATTGGCTTTTGGGGAGTGAACCAGTGGCTGGGAGGTCTGTCTCTCTCTCTCTCTCTCTCTCTCTCTCTCTCTCCTTTTCTTTGTTGCTCCGCCTTTCTAATAAATAAATAAGCAGACTTGTGCTGTGCTTTCCCGAGGGTCAGGAACCTGCAGGAGCTGCCCACACTGCCTCTTGCTTCCTCCCAGCCCTCTGGGGGCATGGCCCAGCCCTGGGCCTGACGCCACCCACGTCCCTGAACTCCACTGGCTCAGCTGCCCTCATCACCCTGTGCTGTGCCTGGGCTGACCTTGGACGCAGGCAGTGACACCCACAGGTGCCGTCTGGGGCTGCCAGCCTTGCTGTCCATCCGCTCCAGGCCTTGCCAGTCTCTGCCTCTGTGCAGCCCCTGGGGCTCCGGACTTGCCCTCGACCCAGTGTGGAGCTCCGTGAGCTCTCAGTGAGCCTGTGGGACGCCTGGCCCTCGGGATTCCCCACGCGAGCTCACTCTGCAGGCTTCACCCGAGGGCCCGCAGTGCCCCAGGGCGCTGGCGAGGACTGCACGGCTGAGAGCCCGGCGAGCCCCCGAGTGCCGACTCAGGCCAGGTGCAAGAGGGTCGCTCCAGGTAGCGGCTCCGCCCACGGCGGCTTCAGCTGGAGTTGACTTGGCCAGTTCTGGGGCTTGGTGGCCTGAGCAGCCGATGAGGCGCTTCTGGCTCCAACCACTTACAGCGTCCACCCGTGACAGCAAGACACTGACCAGAGTCAGAGCAGGGGCAGGGGCGGGGTCCAGGAAGGGGGGGGGTCCCTGCAGCCCCAGCTGCCCCAGACCCGGCCCCCGGCCCCCCCGGCTCCGCCCTTGCTGGCCCCCTCCACAGCAGGGTCTTCCTGAGACCCCTGCAGGTCCCCCCGCCCCCGTTTCCAGCAGACTTTGCTCAAAGTCCCCTTTCTGTTCCCATCCACCACTCACATGTAACAATTGTTCCCCGAGTCTCCAGGCCGCAGTCTGTCCCCACAACCCAGCATGACGTGGCTCAACAGGCTAATCCTCCGCCTTGCGGCGCCAGCACACCGGGTTCTAGTCCCGGTTGGGGCGCCGGATTCTGTCCCGGTTGCCCCTCTTCCAGGCCAGTTCTCTGCTGTGGCCCGGGAGTGCAGTGGAGGATGGCCCAAGTGCTTGGGCCCTGCACCCCATGGGAGATCAGGAGAAACACCTGGCTCCTGCCATCGGATCAGCACGAAGCGCCGGCCGCAGCATGCCAGCCACGGCGGCCATTGGAGGGTGAACCAACGGCAAAGGAAGACCTTTCTCTCTGTCTCTCTCTCTCTCACTGTCCACTCTGCCTGTCAAAAAAAAAAAAAAGAAAGAAAGAAAGAAAGAAAGAAAGAAAGAAAGAAAGAAAGAAAGAAAGAAACAAGGGCTTTGTGTCATTTGTGACAGTGTGGACGGGCCTGGGGGGCCTCACCCACGGCAGGTGCTGGACCCGGGATGGCCGGGGAGGGGCGAGGCCGTGCTGTCCACCCCGCACCTGGAGCTCACCTTTAAATGTGATCGAGAGAGGGGATCGTGCTGAGCGGTTTCATCACGGAAACCTTGTAAAAGCTTCTTTCTGCTCCCCCTTGGTGACCGCCATCCTGGAACTCCTCCCAGCCCCCCAGCCCGGCCCTTAGCCCTGAGCCCCCAGCTCTGCCCCACCCCCTGGTGCGCCTCGATGTTTCCCAGTTTCTTTCACTCCCTTTTGCTGTCCCCAGCCCCCGGAGGCGCATGTCCAGGGGGACAGGGCCTCCCGCCTGGCCTGTTTGCTGCAGCGTCCTCACACCTACTGCCTGTCGCCACGGGGCGGGAGCTCAGCCGGCCGCGAGGAAGGAAGACGGCGTCCTGCTGGAGTGCTCGCGACCCAGCCATTGTGGGAGGGGCAGCGCCATGATATGAGCCAGAGCCTTGACCCCAGAGTCCAGCTTTGCACGATAGGCGCGTGCGTTTGTGCTGACTCCAGCCCCACACGGGCAGCTGAGGCCACTGGTGTGAGCCTGGGAAAACGGGCACATGGAACAGTTGCAAGAACTGGTCCATTTCCACGGCAGAGCTGCGCGTGTGCAGTGCTGACCCCGTGTCGGCCAGCCCCGAACGGGCTTTCTGATTTAACCCACCGTCCTGCCAGCCACCTCGCCAGGGTGCGGGACTCCACATGGGACAGGAGGTGGCTGAGACACAAAACAGAAAGAGCCTGATACACACGCTCAGGGTCACGGGGGGAGTAAATGACACAGTGGGGACACGACTCCAGGCTGACAGGTCTCAGTGGTCTCTCTGTTCCTTTCTGCGCTTCTTGGGGCCAGCCACGTCTGAGGAGGGTGACCCAGCCCCCGGCCCTGCACACGGGGACCAGGCAGAGCCAGGGACACAGGGGCACGCAGAGACGTCTTCTCCCAGCTGCTTCTGCGTGCCACAGGGATGAAGTCCCATCAGCTGCTGCACTGAGCGGGGAGCGCCGGGGAGCTGACATGTGCCTGAGTCTTGCGGGATGTCCGGGAAGCGAGTGGGTGAGGTTTCCATGGCGGGGGTGACGGGGTGTCACTCGAGCAGATGCCCCTGGACTTGCGAAGGAGCTGGTGCCTGTGAACCCCCGGAAGTCACACCTATCCAAGTCAGAAACACATTTGGGGCTGGTGCTGTGGTGCACGCCTTGGGTTAAGTGCCACCTGCAGCCCATATCAGCCCCAGTTCAAGTCCCAGCTGCTCCTCTTCCATCCAGCTCCCTGCTAATGCACCTGGGAGGGCAGCAGAAGACGGCCCACGTAATTGGGCCCCTGCACCCACATGGGAGACCTGGATGAAGCTCCTGGCTCCCGGCTTTGTCCTGGCCCAGCCCAGGTCCTTGCAACCATTTGGAGAGTGAACCAGCAGATGGAAGACCTCTCTCTCTCTATCTTTCTCCTTCCCCCTTCTGGTATCACTCTTAAAAAAAAATCTTTGAAAATAAGATGCATGTATTTCATACACCTCATACCCGAGCATCAGGGCTTGGCCTCGCCTGCCCTGCGTGCTCAGAACGCTGGCTTCAGCCTGCCGTTGGGCGCGGTCGCCTGAGTCACCCTGTTGTATCACAACGCGCTCTGTGTCGCACACACTCATCAAATTGCTGTATGAGGAGTGCTGGCAGCGTGGAACATCTCGGACACGGGTTGGGGCCTCCAGGCTGAGAGCCCGGCGAGGCAGGACAGGGCTGCACAGTACCAGCCCGGGGGAAGATGGACGGACGTCTCGCTTGTGGTTCTGAGAAGCCCCAAGGCCGCCCCGCAACCTGCCTGTACCTAACAACCTTTCTCTACCTGCAACATTTTTTTTTACTCTCATGTTTTCATCAGGCATTTACATGCGATTTCGTGGAGTGACTTCGGCAAAGAGAGCTGGAAGACGTGTGATGAGGAGGGAGCAGGCCGTCCAGTGGTGCACAGGTGCCCTGGGCCAGGTTTTGGGGGTGCCTGAGACTCCGCAATCCCTCCCCTCAGAGGGAGCCCCCTTCATTCAGCAGCTGCTAGAGAAACCTGGGGGGTTCTTGGGAAAGATAACACAATTGATGAAAATCCGCAGCTAGGGAGGAAGAGAGAGGGGAGACAGGGAGAGGGAGGGAGACAGATGGTGGAGGTCCTCAGCACTCAGCAGGGAAACACGGGAACGGTGGGGAAGACTTCACGGCTACGACTTCGGCCCCTTGTTCTCAAGAGGCTGAAGAGCTGTTGGAGGTGACCGTCAAAGCGACCTTGGACTGTCTGGGAGCACAGTCCCCGTTGTGTGCCGGGGCACAGGGAGCAGGTGCATGTCGGCTCTGGGTGCAGGAAGGACCTGAGACCAGGGGTGAGTGAGCCTGAGGCTTGTGCTGGGGCTGGGGGCCGGAACACGCGTGAAAGCCTGGGGAGAGGGGCACACCGCGTGGTGTGGGCTTCGAAGCTGCTGGCGAAACGCGGGAGCTGCAGACAGCGGACACCCCAGCTCACGCCACTGCTTCTGATTGGGATGTGAAGTCGGGGCCAGGGGCTGTGGCCGGGCCGCAGGGGAGCTGGGGATGGGGTGTCGGAGGTGGTGCAGTGGACGTTTGGATAAAGGGAGTTTACTTGTTGCCCTGATGTGACCGACCATCGTCTCCACTGGGGGAGCAGGAAGCCCAGACACGATGGGGCTGAGAGAGCAAAACCGAGAACAGAGAGAGTGACCGGCTCCTCCTTTCCAGGGCTTCCTTCTCCGGCGTACAGGAGGGGAAAGGTGGAGAGGGTTCCCACGGTCGGTCGGTCAGTCGGCGGCCAGCAGCTGTGCCTGGAGGGGAGCTGTGGGTGGGCCCAGGCTGCGGCCTATGGATCGCCCTGCTCTGACACCGGAGCGCGCATGTGTTACGCTGTATTTTCAGTGGACTGCGGCTCTCCTGCTGGCTGCACTGGGGAGGGAATCCTCCTGCTGATCCTGGGCACAGGCACCGAGCCCAGTCCCCCGCTCCTCCCGTGGGCTCCTGGGGGTCACGGTGCAGTAGCTCCTCCACCTCCCCTGGGAGCCCCCGAGCAGAGCCTGAAGCCACGCCTGGCGTCGCAGGAGGTGTCTGGGAGGATGCTGGGCATTTTAGGGACTTTCTTCTTTGCCTGTTTTTTTACAGTGATGAAGACGTTTCTCGAGCGCAGGTCTAGGATTTGCAAATCGTCTGGCGTTTCTGGCCAAGTGGAGCTTCTCCTCTCGGGACTTCTCCCTCGGCCTCATCACTTTGGAAACCGGTGCTCGTGGGGAGGCCTCGCTGAGGGACACGGGGTGGCTTTCGCCCACTCTGACCCTCCCCAAGGCTCATCATAGATGCAAATACAGATAGATGTGTGTGTGGGGAGAGAGAGAGAGAGAGAGAGAGAGAGAGAGAGAGAGAGAGAGAGAGAGGGAGAGAGGGAGGGAGGGAGAGAGGGAGGGAGGGAGGGAGGGAGGGACTCGCTGGAGAGAAGGTAGTGGGCAGAGCAGGCAGGTGGGAAGGTGGGAGCTGACCGTGGTGCTGCTGCGGGGGCCGCCTGGGAGGAGCTGGGGGCTCAGCCTCCAGTCTTGGCCTGGGCTTGGCTCCTTCCTCCTAGCGCAAATCTAAGTGCTGTTGTGATGGGGCGTCAGTGTCGCACCAGGCTGGGCCAGGCCAGTCTGTGCCTCTGTACCATGGCTTGCCCCCCCCCCCCCCCGTCACTTTTCTGTAAGTGTCGCCTGCACTGCTCTGAGGTCACATGAGCCCCAGCACGGCCAGGGCACGGGAAGCGGCTCTCTCCTCCGTCGTGTTTGAGGCCGCTCTTCACAGTGGACAAGGACAAGGAAATGGGCGGTCCTGACGGGCGCTGACCGCGAGGGCTGACGGGGCCTGGGCATCTGTGACCGAGTTGGGAGAGCTCTGCCCGGTCTTCCTGCTCGAACCCCGGGATTCCACCGGGAATCACATCCTCCCTCTGGGACTGCAGGAGCTGTTGGAGGTCACCAGCAGGTTTACTTCTCTTTTCTAATTTTATGTTTTATTTATTTGAAAGGGAGAGAGAAAGAGAGAGAGAGAGAGACTCCTCCAAGTATTCACAGTGGCTGGGTTGGACCAGGCCGAAGTCAGAAGCCAGGAACCCAAGCCAGGTCGCCTGCAAGGCTGCAGGATGCAGCACCTTGAGCCATCGCCAGCTGTCTGTAGCATGTGCAGGAAGCTGGGATCGGGAGTGGAGGCAGGACGTGAACCTGGGGTGTGGGCATCCCAAGCAGTGTCTCAGCTGCTAGGCCAAATGCCTGCCCTGGTTCTTTCTAATCCCGCAGCTCAGAGGTCACGTGGTTCCTGGAACATGATGGAATTCATGCCTAAGAAAGGAATTCATAGCAACGTTATAGTGGAGAAACCAGTGACCACGGTCATTGTCACCAGTGATGAGACCAGTGCAGGCCAGGTACGTCCAGTGACACATGACATGGAACTTCATGTCTGTGACCCTCCCTCCGTCCCACCTCCCAGTCTGATCATCGGCAATCATCAGACAAAGTTACTCTGGGAACATTCTAGAAGACACCTGACCTGTACCCTCCCCAAACACCAAGGTCATATTGACAGAGGGAAGTCGAGGAACTGTCACCCACTGGGGGAGACCAAGCAGAGCCTCACCGACATCCTGTGTACCAGGGAGCAGGAGGGTGAGAAATCCAGCTGCTGCCCAGTGTCACTTCCTGCCTCTGTGACACCTGGGCACACCTGGTGCACCTGTCACACCTGCTGCTGCCCCTGCAGCCCCCAGGCCCTCCTGGTGCTGACTGTCCTCACCGGTGCGTGTCCACCCAATGCTGTCATCTGGGCATGAGCATCCTCTGGTTTCATACTTTGCTGAAGGGATGAGGGGCCTGTTGGCCATGGGATGTCCTCATGGTCCTGAACAGACGGAGGGCAGCTGTGGGATACCTGTGCAGTCGGGACAAACTTTGCAGTGTTTTGGTTTGTATGACATGGGCGTTAATAGTGGAACTGGGCGTCTGTGTGTCCAGGATTATTTGAGCAAGTGGTGTTTAACCCCTGCTGACTACATGAATGCCAACAACTGTTTCTGGGGCTGCTGGTCCTGCCATGCTGCCGTGGATATGGGGTTCATAGCCCAGGCACCCACACAGAGAACACAGCCAGAGCCCAGGGCTTCTCCAGGGTCTGCCAGGGCTTGGGAGGCCCTCATAGCTGGACATTCAATGGCTGGACATGAAGGCCAGGCCCAGCCTTGAGGTTGACATGTGGCCCCTGGGACATCTTAAGGGTCTGGTCCCCAGTCTAACGGCAAAAACAAAATCAGACAAACTTCAGCAGAGAAACATCCCACAACATGTTTGGCAGGTGTACTTCAAAGATGTCAGCATCATTAAAGCAATCAAATGGGCTGAGGGATCTCAGATGGGGTCTGAGAACCGTCTCTACGGGCATGTGACAAACGCTAGGAACGACCCCTATGGATTCACCATGCACCCCTCTGTCTCTGAAAGTGTCTCACGGTGTCACTGCCAGTACTCCCCAGCACAGGAGGGGAGGAGGGACCTTGCCGGTCGCTGTGGAGGTAGAAGATAAAGACAGGATGGAGTCTGTGTGCTGGCGGTGAGCGGAGGCGGTGTGGCTCTGAGTCGCCCCAGCATGCATGCGTGAGCATCCACACTGGCTCCATTAGAAGGATCCGCCAGGGTTGGGAGCAGGAGGCCCAGGGGTCTGACTGCAGTGCTGAGTGCTGCCGGCTTCTCTCTCCTTGGAGCTGTCATGGCGGCTTCCCAACTCCTTTCAGTGAGTTTGTCCCAGCCTGTGGGCAAGCTCTCTCGCAAGCTCTCAGGGTTTTGGGGGGGGGGGTCCTTGAAAGCAATAGGGAGCTTCTTGATGATTTTAGTTTGCAAAAGAGACTCTTGGTCCAGAGGTCTCCATGCCCCATCCAACATGCTGATGGCCACGTGGATCCTCACACGGAGCTCAGCGCTCTCTCCTTTGATGGCAAAGGCCCCAGGGAGTCTTCTTCTTTTTTATTTTTGACAGGCAGAGCGGACAGTGAGAGAGAGAGAGACAGAGAGAAAGGTCTTCCTTTTGCTGTTGGTTCACCCTCCAATAGCTGCCGCGGCCGGTGCACCGCGCTGATCCGAAGGCAGGAGCCAGGTGCTTCTCCTGGTCTCCCATGGGGTGCAGCGCCCAAGCACTTGGGCCATCCTCCACTGCACTCCCGGGCCACAGCAGAGGGCTGGCCTGGAAGAGGGGCAACCGGGACAGAATCCGGTGCCCCGACCAGGACTAGAACCCAGTGTGCCGGCGCCACAAGGCGGAGGATTAGCCTATTGAGCCACGGCGCCGGCCCAGGGAGTCTCCTACACTCAGTCTACTGGTGGCAGCAAGAACAGGCTGCTCTAAGATCTCCTTCGAAGTGACTAACGTGGAGCGCGTGCTCCTGAGGAGCCGGGGGCCGGGAGGCGTCTCAGGAGGAGCGTGCCCTTCTAGACTCTGTTCTCAGGAGGAGAGAACAGCTGCACCTGTCGAGCATGCAGAGGCAGATGGAGATGGAGAGCAGCTCGCTGGATTTAGGACAATGACGGTGGTGGCCTAGTGGGGACAAGCCGCAGGCTGCCGCAGCGATGAAGAAGGCAAGGCCGGACGTGCTCGTGGGAGGAGCAGAACACCTTGAGACGCTCGTTAAGGACCAGCAGAGGCCTGGGCGACGCAGGCGTGGGCGAGGGATCGCGTGCCTGTGTGCCTGTGTTAGCAGATGGGCCAGATAAGAGCGTGTTTTTATGCTGATGAGAACTGCCCAGGGGAGCGCACAGGGGAACAGACAGACCCAGTGCTGGGGAGACCGGAGACGCTAGTGCGGGCGAGGAGTGGGCGTGAGGTGGCAGGGAGGGGGCAGACGGCCCCACCAGCCACAGGCGCCGGTGCAGACCGTGGGCCTCGCCGTGGCCTCAGCCCCTGCTCTTTGCTCTTCTCTGGGACACAGCGGGCTGGTCATCGGTGACAGTGACACCCGCTGACGGTGACGCGGACTGGAGGCTTGAACACTCCTTTCCATGCGCTGAAAGTCACAATCGACAAGTGCGTTGTGGCTCTTTCTTCTTTGCAAAGCTCCTTTTTGTTCTCATCCCTGTTTTCGAGAAGGATGGAGAAAGTGCCTGGTGCGTTACCCTCGTTACCAGGGACAGAGCGAACTGCTGCTGCACAAGCCCCGCTTATCGGCTCCGGGATCTTGTCGCAGGCAGGTGTGCGCCTTATTCAAGCCATTATGAGAGTCTCCCAGCTTGTTGCCAAGAGCTGTTCAAGGAAAACACCTTTGGTAGGTCTCACTCAGCCCTCCCTTCATTAAAGTCACCTCTCCCGAGTTCTTCCCGGGACGATTGTCCATTTTCTTGGAGCTAGGAGCCTACGAACATGGCCAAGAAGAGGGACCTGTAGCTGGCTGCTGGCTAATAAAACACAGTGGCCACCAACAGCACGGGCTCTGCAGGTGCCTGCCTCCCGGGCGGTCCACGGCAGTGCGTGCACGTGGGGTCCCCGCCTCTCCCAGCTCTCTTTCTCTGGTTGTGTTTCCAGGATGCCATGCACCTGTGCCCGGGTACGCGGCTGGGAGACAACGCTGGATGGTGGAGCCTGCAGGGTGGAGATGTGTGGGATCTGGCTGTCCCTGGGTTTGTCTCACCGCCCAGAGTGCAAACGCCACCTGCTGCTGAGGTGGGGACCCGGGGGTTGTCGCAGGACAGTGGGCTCCAGGCTGTGGCTCCGTGTGTGCTGCTCCTGAAGTGTGGCTGCTCGCACCGGTCCCCTGAGAAGCGAGGCTGTGCCCCCGCCGCCCGTCTTCTACGGGGAGCGGCCTCGTTCTCATTGGAGATGTGACCTTGGCTCATAGAGTGTGCTCAGCCGTGATTTCGTAGTGGTTTGATCTGGAATATTCCCTGGGCGTTTCTTTTCTTTGTATGATGGTGCCTGACGCCATTGCCCTGAAGAGCCCTCCTGGAGGTGGTGTCCCAGGGAGTGGCAGTCCCGGAATTACAGGCGGTTCCCTCCTCCCTTCACAGCCACAGGGGAACGGATCCGGAAACCAGCAGTCAAAGCTGGACGCACTTTGAGCAACCAAATAGAGCAGCATTGTGTTACAACCTAAAGTATACAGTAACCATCCAGGGTCTCTAACCACATAGGTGGAAGGCCTAGAACAGGGTGAGGAGGAGAAACCAACATCCCACAGGGGAAAAGTACGAAGGGTTTGTGTGGGCTCGCTGCCTAAGGACAGGAAGCCCAAGTCCCCGGCCTCAGTGCCACTGACCCTTCCCGAGAGTGCCGTACGGAAAGGGGGGACCTTCCAGGGAGAGAACCCCGCAGTCCCCAGCCCCGCCAGCTGCAGGAGTCACGTCAATGGTGATACTGACAGACACGTGTGAGGGAAATGACATATGGCCTCTGGGACCTTCTACAGGTCCCATCCCCAGTCTAATGGCAAGCCATAAAATAAAATAAAATAAAATAAAATAAAATAAAATAAAATAAAATAAAATAAAATAAAATAAAATAAATCAGACAAATTCCTGGAGAGAGGCGCTCCACACATGTTTGGCAGGTGCACCTCAAAGATGCCAGCGGCACTAGAATGACCACACGGGCTGAGGCATCTCGGATGAGGTCTGTGCACCGGCTCTGTGGGTGTGTGACAAACGCTGAGAACGTTAGCTACAGTCCTGGTGACAGTCAGGAGTCAGTGTGGCTCCTTAGTGGAAGAAATGCCTCCCCTACGGGAGCTGCTGATGAGGGGTAGGGGGCCACACTTCCCAGGGACTCTGCACAATTCTCAGTTTTCTCTAAGTCTAAGCTGCCCTAGGGGTGTGAGTGAAGGCCCCAGGCTCCCGCTGGCGCCCAGGAGTCCACCAGAGGTGTTCGCTTGACCCAGAACAAGGCAGAAGAGAAGGCAACACAGGGGACAGGGCGTGGACCGGAGCTTGGAGGTCTCTGCCCCTAGGCAGCAACCGTCAATGACTGAGTCAGGGCACCTGCGTGGCGGACGCGGGACCCCTGCTCATCGGGGGTCTTTGGTCTTCACTCTGCTCTCGCACAGCTGCTGATCGGCTATCTCTCCCACCAGTTACCTGCTGTGTGTCAAACACAGCGTTTGAAACTCGCTGGTTCTGGCTAGCAGCTCCCCTCCGCCTCGTGTGCCCAGTAGGTCCAGGCTGGAGGCTGGGAGCCGGGAGCCGGGAGCCGGGAGCGCTGCGTGGGTGCAGGGCTAGTGTTGGCTGGTGTTCTCTGGGCGAGGACTGCTGTACTGACAGGTGCTGGATCACCAGTGATCACAGGCTTCCCTGGGGGACTCTAGCCCCGCCCTCCTGGTGGGGTGTGTCTGTTCTGGCAAATACCTGGACCAGGAGTGGCAGAGTGGGATGTGAGGGGCTCTGGGCTGATTCCTTAACTGGTCCTCTGGCCAAGGGGAGGCACAGCCCTGCGGCCGCTGAGCACAGTGTGGGCCCTGTCCTTTGTCTTCCGGGGTTCTCTGCTGCACCTGCCCCGGGGCTGCTCTCTTCGCCCAGAGCCCCCCTGCCTCGGCGTCCTCACATCCCACTCACCGGCTCCTCCGCCTGCTCCTTCTCACCTCTTCTCCATGCACTGGCCTCAGATGCGCGCTGCCGATGGTCCGCGCAGGAGCCGGGCACTGCCTCTGCAGGCATTCGCGAGCCGGCTTCTTCCCCCACAGCTCCCTCTGCCTCAGCCCCAGGATAGCTCCCTTTCGAGCTTGGGCCTCAGGCCTCAGACTGGGTTCAGCCCCTCAGTAGGCGGCTTGTCTGCTATCCCCCTGCACGCGTGGGTCCAGTGGCTGCCCCGAGGTGCGCTTTGCCGCGTCCCCTGCAGACGTTTCTCCTCCCTGGGTTCCTTGCAGATACCCAGGAGTCCTGCTCTGCTCAGACGGAGCACCGCCCCTCTCTGCCCCCCAGATGCCATTGCAGGGGTCTCGGTGCCTGTGCAGGGTCCTGGCTGGGCCGTCCCCCTGTGGCTCAGCGTCCCTCTCCCAGCTCCGTCCGCCCAGCGCGGTGAAAGCAGCCTCCTCCATGCCCCAGCTCGGTCTGTGCAGTTCATCCCGTGCAGGATGATTCACGCCGCTTCAGAAACCATGATTTTACGAGGCCGCCCTCTGGGGTGCGCATTCTCAGGAGCTCTCCAGGATCCGAGATGAAGCCCGGGCCTGCGGAATGGCCACCCCGCCTGCTGCGCTCCCCGCCGCCTCCCTTCTGCATCTGGACAGGGGCTCCCCTGTTCCGCTACTTGGTACCTGCTCTGGAAGGGGCTCCGGCTTCCCTCTCCTCTGTTCCTCAGTCCTCGACCTCCCCTGACCGGAAGTTTCCAGCACAGGCTGGGGGGGGGGGGCACGCCCTCCCTCCCCCGGCAATGACGCATCCATATCAACTCATTCTGCACAGCAGGAGGAGGGCACTTGTGGTCACTTTAAGTTGTTTTTTTTTTTTTAAATACATAAGACCCTAAATTTTTATAAAGATCACTGGGCTTTCACGTTCAACACAACGTGGGAAAACTGGGATTTGTGTCTCATGTGGTTACAGTCACAACTCCACAGATCAGGGCAGTTACTACGCCAGAATTTTGTTCCCGTAAAACGAATTGTCAGCCGGTGTGCAGCTCACGGGCTGATCCTCTGCCTTGTGGCGCCGGCACACCGGGTTCTAGTCCCGGTCAGGGTGCTGGATTCTGTCCTGGTTGCCCCTCTTCCAGGCCAGCTCTCTGCTGTGGCCCGGGAGTGCAGTGGAGGATGGCCCAGGTGCTTGGGCCCTGCACCCCATGGGAGACCAGGAGAAGCACCTGGCTCCTGGCTTCGGATCAGTGCAGTGCGCCGGCCGCGGCGGTCATTGGAGGGTGAACCAACGGCAAAAGGAAGACCTTTCTCTCTGTCTCTCTCTCTCACTGTCCACTCTGCCTGTCAAAAAAAAAAAAAAAAAAAAAAAAAAAAAAAAAAAGGCAGGGTTGTTTGCCCTAAGGGGAAAACGGACCTGGGAGTTTGCAAACGCCCGGTCGGTCGTGTTCGTGGCCACTGTAGGTGCCGGGCAAAGCCCCGAAGGGAAGCAGAGCTCTGGTAGACAGTGACTGTTGTGCTGGAAGGCACAGCGATACGGCGTAGGAAACCAGTTCTCACCACACAGGAGAGTGGACAGAGACAAAGCCGCTATTCTGAGGACAGGCATTCCTAGAACAAGGCACGGATGGAGAGTGAGGGAGATTCTGTGGATGTGCCTACAGCGTCAAGTGCTTCTTGGAGCTTCAAGGTTAATGCTTCCAAAAATCTGCACCCACGTTTGACCTTGGGGTTGGCTGAAGCACCCCCATCTGCAGTCCTTCCGGACTGTCCACGTTCAGGTGACAGCGGTGCTGGGCAGCAGAGGGCTGGCCATGGGGAAGCTGTGGGGACGCCGGGCGAGCGCCTTTGCCCACAGTGACCCCTTGCAGAAGGGAACACAGGGGCCAGTGCTGTGGCACTGTGGGTTACACGGCTGTCTGCGGCGCTGGGGCCCCATATCAGAGCGCTGGTTCGAGTCCCGGCCATTCCACTTCTGATCCAGCTCTCTGCTAATCCACCTGGGAAAGCAGAAGAAGGTGGCCCAAGTGCTTGGGCCCCTGTACCCATGTGGGGGACAGAGATGAAGCTCCTGGATCCTGGCTTCTGCCCGGCCCAAGCCCCAACCATTACTGCCATTTGGGGAGTGAACCAGCAGATGGGAGATCTCTTTCTCTTTCTGTCTCTCCTTCTCTCTCTCTAACTCTTTCAAATAAAATAAATAAATCTTTAAAATAAATAAATACATAAAGTCAACCGTGAATCCACAGTGAAACAGAACAAAGTCAAATCCAACCCAGCGCAGGTAGAAAATGGGAAGAGAAAGCAGTGGGTTTTCACCAGGAAGAACGTGGGGATGGCAGCCAGCTCAGGAAGACGGTCCCCTTCCCTGGGCTGCGGGGCCCTGCAGATTCTCACCACTGTGTGGCGTCACCGCACCCTGCGAGGGGGACCAGACCAGGCAGTGAATGTGGGGCAGGGGCCCTGTCTGAGACATGGGGTGGCCGACGGCCGGCGGAAAGGGCAGGGGCTGTCCCAGCGTTCTTCTTCCAGATCCGTTTCTAAGAATCATCTCATTAATCTGCAGACCGTGAGCCCTGTGTCCTCCCCGCGTTGTCCCCTGCAGTGGGCTGGGGGCAGCCATGACCCCGTGGCTTGCTGTGGCTGCTGCCCCGGCCACGCCCTGTGAAGGCAGACCCCTGGCTGCCGCTGCCTCCTTTGGCTTGAAGCTGCCTCTGTGCCCTCTGCCAGCCGTGTGCGCCTCTCCCGGAGCCCGGCGTCCAGGCGATTCTTCCCGGCGACCCTGGGAGGGGAACGGCAATGCTGGCGTTGGTTTGTGCGTTCTCCAGATTTGGAGGCAGTGATGAGCGGACAGGGTGAATTTGTGTGGCTCTGAAATCAGGGCCGTGGCTGGAGGAGGTGGCGATACCCGGAGCTCCTCCTGCGACCATTTCCTGCCACCCATGAGAGCAGGTGTGGGCTCCCAGGCCTGGTGGCCCACCCCTGTCTGGGGCCGGTTCACGGGGCTCCTCCCCCTACAGGTGCTTGGCTGCTTCCATCGCACGCGTCTGTCTCATCCGACGGCTCGCACTCGGTGGTGATGGATTTTCCACCGTGGTTCCCACTGAGGTGTGCTGCCTCCATCCCGGCGTGTCTGTGGCCGGGCCGCTCCCTTGGACATGGCTTCTCTGTCTCAGGTTACAGTGGTCACCGGAGAGTGTGATCTTTCCTGCCCAGCAACCTGGCAGAGGTCGACGCCGTGGCCTGAGTGCCACGCACATCTGCCCCTGAGTCACGGCGACAATTCGTTTTTTTTTTTTTTTTGACAGGCAGAGTGGACAGTGAGAGAGAGAGACAGAGAGAAAGGTCTTCCTTTTGCCGTTGGTTCACCCTCCAATGACCGCCGCGGCTGGCGCGCTGTGGCCGGCGCGCTGTGGCCGGCGCACCAAGCTGATCCGATGGCAGGAGCCAGGTGCTTCTCCTGGTCTCCCATGGGGTGCAGGACCCAAACACTTGGGCCATCCTCCACTGCACTCCCGGACCACAGCAGAGAGCTGGCCTGGAAGAGGGGCAACCAGGACAGAATCCGGCGCCCCAACCGGGACAGAATCCGGTGTGCTGGTGCCGCAAGGCACAGGATCAGCCCGTGAGCCGCACGCCGGCCAACAATTCGTTTTACGGGAACAAAATTCTGGCGTAGTAACTGCCCTGATCTGCGGAGTTGTGACTGTAACCACATGAGACACAAATCCCAGTTTTCCCACGTTGTGTTGAACGTGAAAGCCCAGTGTTCTTTATAAAAATTTAGGGTCTTACGTATTTAAAAAAAAAAAAAAACTTAAATTGACCACAAGTGCCCTCCTGCTGTGCAGAATGAGTTGATATGGATGCGTCATTGCCGGGGGAGGGAGGGCATGCCCCCCCCCCCAGCCTGTGCTGGAAACTTCCGTGGCAGGTGGCAGTGCTGGGGCGGGTGTGGGGCGCCTTGCTGGGCGGGTTTCTGCCTTCTCGAGTGGACAGCGCTGCTGTCTCAGGCGCTTCCTTCTACGGATGCTCACCCTCCCTCCCCAGCCCTCCTGGGTGGGCAGCCCCCTCGTCATGATCATGGACGTCCAGTCCCGAGTTCATTTGCTTTCACGTGCCCGGCGTGTACTGTTCTGCTCAGCAGCGCAGAGCGGACCACGATGCGATTCAGTGACGTGTGTCATTCTTGCGGATCTCTGTAGCCCCACCCCCCACCCCAGGGTCCTGGCTGGCGCCCCACCACCCGGCGTCTGGTTCTGGCTTCCCTGAGGCTGCTATGGCTGTGACACTTCTCAGGCTCAGACTTGGACAATCCTGAGATGCAAGCTGTGTTTTGTAGGACGCCCCTCGGTTGGGGTGGGTCTGATGTTTATCTCCAGGCTCGACTGGGGTCTTGGGTTACTGGGGGGAAGATCTCGTGACATTCTCAGCCCCGTTCCCAGCACAGGTGCTCCCGACCCACCTGTGCCTGTTGGTCTGGGTCTTGGCCAGTGCTCGAGGTTTGTCTGTCGTGGCTGTGTTTCTCGTCTGAGCCACCGAGACCCTGCTTACTGAGTCTGTGGATTTACGGTCACGTTCTAACATCACGTTCTGCTGCTTTGTTCTCTGGACATCCTCAAGGTCCTGTTCTTCTCGCCCCTCTGTTCTGTCCCTCCATCTCTGGGCCATGTCAGTCACACCTGTGGTTTCCAAAGACATTTCCAAGCAGAGAATTCCCCAATGTACAGCTCTGGTGAACTCACACGCACACACACACACACACACACACACAAGCAGAGAGACATAGCTAACACACTCCTATCCACTGGCTCTCTCCACTCCTGCTCACAACAGCCCAAGTCGGGCTGCGCTGTGGCTGGTGCTCCCAGTCTCCCACGTGGCGGGCAGAGCCTGGCGACCGGCACCACCACCACTGCCTCCCCAAGGTCTGTGCCGGCAGGAAGCTGGAACTGGCGGCTGGAGCTGGGACTCCAGTGAGGGGCCAGAGACCTTCCCGGGGGCCTTGACCTCCAGACGAGTGCCTGCCCCGGGGTGCCCGCCCACTCGATGTTCCAGGATTGCGTTTGTGTGAATGTCACCGATTTCTCACTGGGTTCTTGACTCTGTCGTCCCAAAAAAGGACACTTACGTCTCTGCAGGTTTTCTTCGTCCTCCTGCGTCCCCCCCTGCCCACCAGTCCCCCGGACGCCGGGGGCCATTCTTAAAAGTCTCCCTAAAACATGCTAATCCTTTTAGGGAAAAGGAAATTTCTTCACTGATGAGCCATCGGGCAAAAAATAGCTCTGCCTCTGCAGTTATGTTCAGCCAACTGACAGCAGAATATGGGAAACTCTGCAGTCATTTTTACATAGTTTCAAAAAGACTCAAAAAAGTTTATTTTTAAATGAAATAGAATCCCGAGGGCTCCTCCTTGTTCCTCGCTGCCTTTGAAATCCGGGCCGCTTCTGCCCTTCACATGCGGCTTCAATGTCACGGCTGAGGTTTCGGAAACCCAAGTATTCTTTGTAACTTTATTCCCCAAAGGAAAGCGGCTTTCAAGTATCAATTAAAGAGCTCGTTTCTCTCATTGTTAGAGAAACTAAGTGATTTTTTTCCTCTTCTAAGTTAAACTTTTACAAACACTTCAACACATCAAAGTCACTGGCAAGCTTGGCTTAAATGTGGAGTAAAAATTCTTCCCCTTAATGGGTTACACGGGACCTCACGCACCCCGGCCCGGCCCACTCCACACAGTGAGGCCACAGGACGATCTAGCTCCACTCCTGAGCATGCCCGGGTGTGTCTTCATACACTAGGAAAGTGACATCCTACTTGGGAAAAAAGATTTATTTATTTAGAAGGTAGACTGATGGTGCAGAGGGGGAGACACACACACACACACACACACACACACACACACACAGAATCCACCATCTGCTGGTTCACTCCCCCACGGCCACAGCAGCCAGGGCTGGGCCAGGCCAGAAACCGGGAGCTCCATCTGCGTCTCCCACGTGGGTGCGGGGCCCAAGCGCGTGGGCATCCTCTGCTGCCTTCCCGTGCGTTAGCAGGGAGCTGGATGGGAAGTGGAGCAGCGGGACTTGAAGCGGTGCTGGGCAGGAGATGTCCTCATCGCCGGCGCTGGCCGAGCTGCTTTGCCACAACGGGCCGGGGCAGCGGCATCCCACTTTACGCAGCGCACACCGCAGTTCTCCGGCGTTGGCTCGGTCGCTGCACTCAGCACGCCAGCATCCCCTCGGCTTACCACACCTGTGCCCTCTGTTCTCAGCCCCACGCTCCGCTCTGTGCCTTCTCATTCCTCGAACTGGGGTTTGAGAGGGAGCCGCAGTGACCCCTCGACTGGGCCAGGCCCGCATCCTTGCAGTGGGAACCTGTGTGGTCTGCCATCCATGTCCGTCCTGTGCAGGGGCCAGGACCGGGTGCGGTGTGTTGTGAGGAATGCGGGGCATGGGGGCTCACCTCAGCCGTCTTGAGAGTGAGGCCACTGTGCAGGAAGTTGCAAGGAGGACCCCCTGCCCAGGCAAGGGGGGGTGCAGCCCATGGCCCCTCCCCCAACACACACACGGCAGAGAGCTACGGGTCCATGGAAAGAGGAAGAGGAGAGGCCAGCTCCTGGTGGGGCAGGCTGGGCAGGGGAGGGTGGCTGTGGTCCAGGGATACCCAGGCCGTAGGATGTGCTGGCACCAGTGCCTGCTCCCCCTGGAGCCCAGCAGCAGCTGGGTCTGGGATGTGGAAGCCGACGACTCCGGCTCTCCCTGGTCACTGCGTTACGGGACCTGCTGAGCCACCAGGGCTCATGGTCGCAGCCTGGCAACTTGACTCGCCAGTCCCCAGGGAGGGGTACCACCCAGGGAGGGGTCCCACCCAGGGAGGGGTCCCACCCACGGTAGACCCTGGGACGCCGATGGCCAGAGAGCAGAGCAGCCCCCGGGCAGGTGCAGTGGGAAATGCAGAAAGGGGACTGGGAGTATCTCCATGCTTTCCTGCTGTTGGTAACAATGTGTGTTTAGTTTGTATAGGAACAGGTGGACATTACTATACACGTAGGCCCAATTTCCATAAGACTGTAAGATTGTCATGGCCAGGGAGTGGGGATGGGTGGAGGCACGTGGATTTATAGTTCCTGTTTCTCTCTGCTACTTAGAATTTTACTACACGTGGGCTCTCGTTATAGGACTGACAGAACACGCTGGCCTAGAGTTTGTATGGAGGTGGGAGAACCTGGAGTGACAGACACAGGCGGCACCGGGTATGAAGGAACCAAAGGCCACCTGAGACCCTAGCGAAAGAGAAGAGAGAAAGAGACGATTACGAAGCATAAAGGCAGCACGAGGTGACTGCCTTCGCTGGAAGACTTCTCGGGCCACCCTAAGTGACCCCAGAGCAGGCAGCAGGTGCAGCATTTCGGCTCCTTCAGGCTGGGTTCCGTGCAGACGGAGCCCGTGAAGCCGCACATTCCGGGGTTCTGCCGCAGCTGGCAGAGCTCTGTGGCTGCCAGCGCAGGGTCTTCTTGTGCGTCTCACCGTGCGCTATGCACCACGCGCTAGAGAGATGTCTGTGCACGGAGCTGTGTCTGCATCGACACCTCTCCCTGCCGTGGCGCCCTGAGCAGCTCTGCAGCAGCTTGCCTGTAGCTGGAATGGACGGGACCGGCACGGACGTCTTCACATGAAGAGGGCTCTTCTCTCGGAGCCCTGGGCGAGAAAAGCTCCCCCGGCCAAGCAGTCCTGATGTCCCAGGGATCGCGGACGGTCGTGCAAGCCTCGAGCAGTGACCCGGAGCGCAGATTTCTTAGCTTTTCCGTCGTCTGGGCTCCGTGTGCCGATGGAGTGTCTGCTCTAAGAAGTCTGCGGGGAACGTGAGCAGCAGGCCTGGCAGCCCTGGGAGGAGCCGGCCGGGCCGCCCACGGCTTCCTGCAGGCCCGCGGCCGGCTTTCATGTGGGTCTTGGCACCGAGGCCTTTGACTGGAACGACTTGGAAATGGGAACGCCAGACGCAAAGGAAGAATTTGCTTTCTGGGTTGGTCTGAGAGGAATGAAACTCCCGTCTAGGAACGTCGTCTGTGTGTTCTTCCTAAAATACTTAACGCGGTCTTGCAAGTGCGTGCCCATCTCGGGGTCTAGAACCGAGAGCCCCATGGAGCGATCCGGTCTGCGCGGCAGATGCTGCGTTCCCAGGACGGGCGAGGGGACCCAGTGACGGTGACGCTGTTGCTGACGGTGCTGGCGACGCCGCAAACGGTGGCTTCTTTCCGAGCCACACACTGCGTCCTGAGCACACAGCGGGGCATGGAATCCCGGCGGCCCAGGGCAGGTGCCGTTGTTGGTTTCGTATTCGGCAGAAGCTTGGATGATTGACAGGCTCATCCCATCTTCCCCTGCTGCTGAGGGGT
This sequence comes from Sylvilagus floridanus, assembly GCA_949820135.1. Taxonomy (NCBI): domain Eukaryota; kingdom Metazoa; phylum Chordata; class Mammalia; order Lagomorpha; family Leporidae; genus Sylvilagus; species Sylvilagus floridanus. The sequence continues at coordinate 67,554,798 of OX463229.1, forward strand.
TCCAGCCTCAAGCTCCACCGTCACGCAAGGCTGGTCACTGAGGACCTGTGTACACATTCGTGAAGGACACAGGGCTTCTGGCGCTGACGCAGCCCGGGTCCCGGTTCCCGAGTGTCCCCATGGAGCGGCATTTCCTGTGGCGTTCTCTTCCTTGGATGCACTGTGATGCGTCCGTTGGGTTAAGGTTGCCAGTTCAAGGTTGCTCGCTCTGTCAACACAGCGTGTTTCGAGCCTGGGTCCCTCCGAGTCGCCTTGTCTTTCCTGCGTTAGATTTTTCTAAACTTGGACTTTGCAAAGCATGCGCACCACACCGTCCACAGTCTCCTCACTGCTGTGTCACAAAGCCCAACCCCCCGCTCCCGAGCTGCGGGGCTCCTGAGGTCGGGCCATGCACCGTCGCAGGACGCCCGGATGCTGTAGCACCGGCGTCCGAGACCCGTCTTCCTGACGGAGACCTGCAAAACACGAAGGCTTTGGCCAGCCAGATGTGCGACCGTCTTTGTTCCCACATTTCCCTGGGCGAGATTTACATCTTAGCCAACGCGTCTCCAGTGGGCCGAGCCAGAGTCCTCCCGCCATCCAAAGTGAGTGGGTGAAGAAGCAAGGGGGGGGGGGTTGTCCTTGCTGACGTGGGAAATCTGGAGTTGAGGGCGTGGGGGCGTGGCCATTTGTGACCTCGAGGTGTCTCGGGTGATGTTCCGCCCGGGTGATCCCCGCCCTCGCCAGCTGAGATCTTAGCTGCCCTCTTCCCACTGCCCCGCGGGAGGACGGCCGGGGACTGAGTGCCCGTGCTCAGTCAGAACGCTGCGGCCTGGCAGACCTGTGTCCGAGACGTCTGTGTTGGTTCACAGATGCGAGGGGCTGGTGTCGCCACGCACTCAGCTTGCCTGTGCGTGTGGTCGTGTGTCCAGATTCCCGCTCCCGGGCAGGCGGGGCTGTTCCTGGTGGAGGCCCAGGGGTTGAAGCGCGTTCTTTACAGGCTGTGCTGCTACCCGGTGCGCCTGTGTAGACTGCTTTTCTGAAGAGATTCAAAACGAGCCTCTTGTATTCTTGTTACTGAGAATGCTTTAAATTCGACAAGGAGGCCGGAGAGAGTGGACCTCACTGTGCTGTAAGAACGCGCGTTCTTCCATGGCAGCAAGAGGCCCTGTAGTCCCAGGTCTTGCACGTTTAGCTGATCTCTAGGGTAGACGACTGTTCTCAACGGGAAGATCTCCATGAGTAAATCGCTCTTACGCTTTAGAGCGAGAGCAGAGCCAGGTGCGCGCCGGCTGCCTCATCATGAGCGTGTGAGCACTGCTCTCGCCACCGCTGTGGGTCACTCACTTCGTCCCACGGGGAGTTTGGGTGCTGACCCCCGTTCGCCGCCTCTGTGACGGACAGTTCCACACGGCGTCCTGAGCCTAGTGCCACTCAGCGCTCTCCGCACGCCTGGTGCTTCCCCCGTTCCAAATGACAGCCCTCAGGCGGGGAGGCTCGGCCGCTGCCCCGCGCCTGTGAGCTTCACATGGGACCAGAACCCAGGCAGGTGGCCCGGAGCCTCAGGAATCCGTGTCGCCACCAACTCATTCGATTCCACGTACGGTCACATCCCCGTGAGGCTTTGTAAGCTACGAGTGCAATGTTGACAAGATGTGAAAATGCAGAGTGTTGTCTATTTCAGCCCCCCCGAGCCCCCACTGAGCCCCGGCTCCGCACGCATGAGCCCGAGTACAACACAGGGCCGTGGACTTTCCTCCAGGTGCCCCGAGACGTGGACCAAGGGGCTGGGAACTGGGATCTTTACGAAATGTCAAGGGATGACCTATTTTAAATATTTGTGTGGTGAACAAAAAGGCAAGTTTGAAATCCAGAGACTTGCAGTTTCTCAACAGTTCTCTGGACACGGTTTATTTGGGGTTCTGGGTTTTGCACAGAGGAATCAATCCCGTTGCTGCCCCATCGCAGACGTGGGAGCCCCTTGCTTCTGCTTCGGCCCTTTTCCTCTGGTTGATTGATGGTATTTATTGTGGCTCACGGAGCAGGGCCTGGGGTATTCAGGGCAAGTCTGCTTTGGACCTGGGGCTGCGCTGCCTGCTCTCTCCTCCCTTCCTCTCCTCCTCACAGGCCGTGAACATTCGCCGGAAGTGCAAAACGTCTGCAAATAATCAGCTTTAAAAGGAGGGTGTTTGGCTTGTTGTCAGAGACGGGCGTTTATAAGAAAGCGCGCAGGTGGTGGGCTCGCGACTCGCCTCGCGCCATGCGTGCCGCACCACGATTCGAGCCGAACCTCTGCCGTCGCTGTGTGACGGGGGTCACATGCTCATCACGGTCAGCCCTCACCCGGTCTGCAGGCGGTTCGTGGGGGCAGCAATAGGACTTCCCTCCATGATTTTCCCACCTGGGGCAGTCGCCATTCTGTGCGCCCCCATGTTCTGTCTCTTTGGAACAGCTGAGTCGAGCGTTTTGTCCACTTCTTCAATTCTCGCCGTCTGGGGAATGAAGCCGGGTCCTGGTGCTCCTTCAACAGGAGCTCAGCGTTCTCTGGTCAGCCAGAGGCGGGCAGGCGCTCGCACTGGGTGCTTGTTTCTGAGCAGAGGGCGCGAGGGGCTTCATTCCCTCTCCCCACCCACCTGAGGCTCAGTGACCTGCTCCCCTGTGTCTCCCAAATTCACCTGCTGGGGCCCAAATGCCAGGGCCCCAGATTGTGATGGACTGGGGGTAGGTCTTCCCAGAGGTCGTCCATGTGGGCCCTGATCCCGCAGGCCTGGTTCCTCTGGACGGAGTGGTGAGGACATGGACACACGCGGGGCACAGAGGGACGACCCCATGAGGACACAGGAGGAGCTCAGGAGAAACCCGCACCAGCACCGACCTGGGCCTCCCGCCCCCGGCCCCGGCCCGTGGGAACGAACTTCTGGCACGTCAGCCTGGGCTGTGGTGCTGAGCTGAGCTCCACGGCGCCTTCCCGGGCTGCCTGGGGCCCTGCGCAGGCATCCTGTCTAGCTCTCCTCTCCCTCCGGCTTCTCGGAGGAGGCCGTGGGGACTGGGCCGAGGTCGGAGCCGCGCCGCTTGGCTCAGCGAGCCACAGCCGTGGTGCCCCCGTCCTCAGGTGGTCTCAGGGCACTGGGACTCTAACTTCTGGCTTTTGGCCTCAGTTTTGGCCCAAGTTCCAACTGCCCAGGCTGGCTTGGCGACCTGAGCCCAGCCCGGCCAAAGCTCACGCAATTCAGAGGAATCGCCTACACAAAAGAACACACGGTTACAAAGCTGCAGCCCTGGGTGTAGAGTGGTCACTTAGAGTGAAGGACGACGTCGCCACAACACAGGCTGCAAACCCAGCAAACGCAGCCCTCTGCCAGTCGTTTTCTTTTAGTACGAATTTGGTTACGATTTTTTTTTTTTTATTTTTGACAGGCAGAGTGGACAGTGTGAGAGAGACAGAGAGAAAGGTCTTCTGTTGCCGTTGGTTCACCCTCCAATGGCTGCCGTGGACGGCGCGCTGCGGCCGGTGCACCGCGCTCATCCGATGGCAGGAGCCAGGTGCTAGGTGCTTATCCTGGTCTCCCATGGGGTGCAGGGCCCAAGCACCTGGGCCATCCTCCACTGCACTCCTGGGCCACAGCAGAGGGCTGGCCTGGAAGAGGGGCAACCGGGATAGAATCCGGCGCCCCGACCGGGACTAGAACCCAGTGTGCCGGCGCTGCAAGGCAGAGGATTAGCCTGTTGAGCCACGGCGCCGGCCTGGTTACGATTTTTAAAAATTTTTATTTGTTTATTTTTTTGGTATGATTAAGATTTTGAACATATAAACCCGAATCTCAGATCGCACACAAATGAGTAAACGCGCTGTTCTCTGCTGCTCTGAGCCATGGCCCTGGCCGCCCTGACTCGCGGGCACCCTGTGGAGGAGGCACCGTGCAGCCCCAGCAGCTCTGGGAGCAGCTTGGCTGGGAATCCCCATACTGCAGACAGGATGTGTCAGACATTCCAGGCACACGGTGACACACAGGGTCCTAGGAGGCGCTGAGCTCTCTCTCTCTCTCTCTTTCTCTCTCTCTCTCTCTCTCACACACACACACACACACACACACACATACACACCTGGTGGGGATCACGCGGCAGGCTGGGGCATAGACCCTGGAAACACGGAATTCCCAGGGCAAAGACGGTCAGAGTGGAGGCGCGTGCTTCTGATGGGGTCCTCTGCACGCGTGTCCCCTCGGCAGACGGGGAGGCACTGCTCAGGGGTGCACAGGATCTCATGTGTGATGCCCAGAACCCACGCCCGGGTGTGGGACACTCCTCGTGGACTTGTCCTGCCTCTACTGCCCACATTTTGACCTCCTTCGCCTTGTCTGGGGAACAGACATCGGCGCGAGGCCCCTGCAGGGATTCTCCTGTCATCGGGTGACTTTTGGGGGCGGGACCTAGGCTGCAGGCGTCTGCTGAGCTGCTTCGAGGGACCTGGGTTGATTCTACAAAACCATTCCCACTCCAGGGCAGCACGAGGTCGCCGCGTCAGACAAGGGGTGCCAGGGAACCAAGCAGGTCCACGCTCCTGGGCGCAGCTCACGAGTCCCTGCTGCCCCCTCCCCGAACTCCCCATGCCCGCGTCACGCCCGGGAGGCGGCCGCCATGGAAGAGTGCAGAGGGGCCTTGGGGGTGCCAGGGACTGTCTCCCAACAATGCGAGCATGCAGACGGCTTCAGAGGATGCTGTACCATCAACACCACGGAAGACACGGAGCCGGGTGCTGGGCCCCTCGCACCATCCTGGAGGGACCTGTGCAGGGCCGGCGTCTCTGATTCTCGTCAGCTCCTGGGCTTCCCCACAGATGTCCCACATCCAGCCCCTCCACGGGCCCTGCCACCCTCGGGACACTGCTGAGCCAGCGCCTCTCGGTTGGACCTAGGAGGCTCAGCCTTGCCCAGCTTCCCAGATGTGCCTGCTCCCACCCATGTCACTGTGGCTCCTCCCCAGGTGCCCCCCCTTCCCTGGGGACAGATAGGACCCAGGCCTCCTGCTCCACTTGCTGGGAGTGGAAGAGCCCTGGCCTGGACTCCCAGGTCTCCATGCAAGGCCAAGGTCATTGTGGAAAGTGGTTGGTTTTCAGGGCTCATTGTGTGAGTCAGTGCCTTGGCCACTTACCAAACCCCAGTGTCCCTGCTCCCACCAGTCCAGTGACCTGTGGGCAGTTATTCCCAGCTCGCAGATGCAGAAGTGGGGGCTCAGGCCCCGTCCTTGGGGTGCAGATGCAGACTGAAGCCACGAGCCCCAGGTTCACTGTGAAGCGCCTCGGTCAGGGAGCCCCCCAGGGAGGCTGGGACTCAGAGGGGGAGGGGGAGGTGAGCGCAAAACATTTGCTTTTCAATTCTCACCTCCCAATCATTGGGCAACAGAAGGTGAATTCTTGTTGTCTTCCAATATTAGTTTATTCTAGTCTAATAAATATTGGATCTAGCGTGGTCCCTCACAGAAAGTTCTAGTGGCCAGTTTCCCAGGAACCCACCAACCACAGTCAGTCTGCATTTTCCCAAAACCACACACATTTTTGAGTGTGTGTCTCAGGCTCATAAAGCCACGGAGCCTTTGGAGTTGTTTTTTAAGGAACATTAAGAGTGTTTTGTGCTTGAGGGCACATGCGCGACAGTTCATGGCTACAGAACAACCAAGAGTCACTTAGTTCCCAGAAGGATCAAAGACATCAAATACAGCCTGGCCACAAGAAGGACGGACTCTGTCTGGGTCCTTGGGAGGGGATGCGTGGCAGGTGAGGCTTGCATGTGGGTGAAAGAAGAGATTTCTAAGGCGAAACTCTGAAGAATACGCTCGGGAAAGTGACCGTGAGGCAGGGGAGACGGGTGTTGCTGGACACAGCAGCCACGCAGGTCTGGGTGAGCCCAGGGCATTCAGGCAGGGTTGTCGTGGGACGGGCGATTGTGTCTTCCCATGTGGACCCTTCCAGGGCCGTGTTCTGGCGTCTGACGTCCTTCTCTGATGTTGCCTTCTGCTCTGCGTTCTGCCGAACGTACCCTCTGCTGAGCTGCCTATGTGGCTTCCACCTACGGGACACGGCTCTGCCTCCCTGCACGCACACAGGTAGAGCGCTCCTGCCCTTTCTCGTCTCCTGTAGGCCAGCAGAGGCAGGTGCAGGGCTCTGGCTGAAGAAGTGTAGATGGTGCTGGATTAAGTGAGGGCACGCAGGCTCACCCCCAGTGCACCCCCAGGGCCGTGAACGTGGCCCTGTCCATTGGGGTGCTCCCGAGAGGACTTCCTGCCCAGGGGAGGCTCCTGACGGCCATGCAGTGGGGATGTGTCGCTCCCTATTCTGAGAGTCGTGCAGCTCTGAGTCTGCTCTGTCTTCATTAGTTTCACTTTTAAAAGAATATTATTTATTTATTTGGGAGGTAGACAGACAGAGAGAGAAGGAGAGAGGTCTTCCATCTGCTGGTTCACTCTCCAAATGGCCACAACGGCTGGAGCTGAGCCAATCTGAAGCCAGGAGCTTCTTCCGGGTCTCTCACATGGGTGCAGGGGCCCAAGCACTTGGGCCATCTTCTACTGCTTTCCCAGGCCATAGCAGAGAGCTGGATCAGAAGTGGAGCAGCTGGGACTCGAACCGGCGCCCATATGGGATGCTGGCACTGCAGGCGGTGGCTTTACCCACTACGCCATAGCGCTAGCCCCTCAAAATATTTTTTAAAAGCTCCCTTGAGCTTTCTCCTTTGACCTACGGCTTATTTAGTAGTATGTGTTTTAGCTCAATAGCAGTCATGGATTTTCCAGATACTACTTTTGGTTTTACCCATGTTGAGTTTAGTTGAATTAATCCCATCTACATAATTCCTATTGTTTAAAATCGCATGAGGATGGATTCACGACCGGCAGTCTGCTGTCTCTGCATGGGCGCTGGGACACGGGGTGTGCTCTGCTGTGGGCGGGTGGGGCGTCCGCTGGGCTCCCGCACTCCGGGTGATGAGCAGGTTCAGGCGATGCACGTTCCTGCCAGATCCTTGTCTGTGCCAGAGCACTGGTTTTCGCCTCGCGTATTTTTAATTGCTTAATGCATGCATGCTTAGGAATATTTATTATGCAGTACATACTAATTGCATGATTTATTTTACAACATACAAGTAATTGTACATTTTGTTACACAATTCTGCACATTACGCATTCATGTCTCTGGCTATGCATAGCCCCTGGGCTGACGGTTCCCTCTGTTCTGAGTCTACTTTGCCTGGAACACAAAGCTGCTGGTGCCGTGTTGTTGAGCAGCGTGGTGCTCACTTGTGCCTTAGCTCTGCCTGCATTCTCTTCCTTTAGACGTCATGGAGATCTTGTGTAAAACCTACCTGACGCCCTCTGTCTCGTCTGTGTGTTTGTTCCCGCCGTTGGCATTTGCGGTGTTGATTGCTGCGGTGGGGTTAACGTCATCTTGCTGGCTGTTTTCTGTTTGATCCTTTGGTGTTCTGTTTCTTGTTTCCTTCTCTTTTCCTCTCCTCTGCAGGTGGAAGGGAGCATTCTGCACCGTGGCCTCTCGTTTCCTCGATGGAGTCGTTTGGTTTTCTAACGTTCTTCCTGTGACCCCAGGCTTACAGACATTCGATGCTGTAGATTTCGCACGATGCGGCCATCTAAGTGCAGAATTTGCTCCACGCACACGTATGTTAACAGTTCCATTGCATCTGTAACAGGAACCACTTTGAATTACTTTAAACGCCAACCACGGCCGTAAGGGGAAATCCGGCCTCGCGGCTGCAGGGTTGTTGTTTGTATCCGTTTGTTTCCAGGAGCACAGAAGTCAGGCGGCTTCTCTTTCATTCACCTCTTTCAGGTCGGCCTTGTCCAGGTCGCCTTTGCCCGCACCCACTGCCCGCCTGCCCGCGTTTTCCCGGGCGGCTGAGCAGGGTGAGATGCTGCAGGCTCCTTCCTGTCCAAGTGCAGAAGCGAGTGAGATGCTTCTCACATGCCCTGAGGTTGCCAGTTTGCTTTTTCGTTAGCAGTATGTCTGCCCTTTGGAACTGCGCTGTTTCCTATGGGCTGGGGTGCTTCAGCTGTCCGCTGGAGATTTAATAGCCAGAGGGCAGAATGTGCGGTTGGTTTTATTGTTTGCACGAGGGTAAATGCCCAAACGGACCCTTAACAAAGCTGAACAAGATTTGACGAGTGGAGAGACTTCAGGAACTGGCACTGTCAATGGTTTCATTGAACTTAGCATTGAGACATCCAGGGTTAGCATTCAGCCTCGTGGTTAAGATGCCCTAGCGCGCAGGTTCCACGGCAGACTTGGGCTCCTGACTCCATTCCTGCCGACACTCGCTCTGAGAGGCGGTGGCGCAAGGACACGGGCGCCCTTCACCCGGCTTGAGGGCTCGGCTCTGGGCACCTGCCCTGGCCTGGCCTCGGCTGTGCAGGCATCTGGGGAGTGAGCCAGCAGGTGGAAGCTCTCCCTCCGTCTCTAAATAGATAAAGATGGAAATGAATGAAAAGTACACTTCCTGATCAGAATCGCTTTCTCACGTGTATGTGGTTACGTGTGCGCACGTGTGTGCGTGGTCTAGGCACACAGACGCCCACTCAATTCAGGAGCCTGGGGAGGGGTGGGTGAGGCGGGGCTGAGTGACTAAGACTCTGAGGGCAGCTTTGTCCTCACTGAGCTACCAAGAAAAGTTGGCTCAGCCTTTAAGTTTGAGTCGAAGGTCTCCAAGTTGGTGGGGGCTTTCCCAAGTCCCAGCTTCACAGTGGCCAGCAGGGCGCTCCCCAGTGAGCCGGCTGCTGGTCCCCGACTTCCACAGTCCTCATGGCCAAGGCTGGTGCGAGGGCGCACCTGTTCACCACGAGGGCGCCCCTGTTCACCGCGAGGGTCTCAGCTGTGACGCCATGGCCGCTGGCAAAGCTGCTACGAGGTGTTGCCAGCGTCAGCGGTTTGATTCTCAACGGAACGCAGGGTGTCGCCCACTGGTAGCCTTGCTGTCTCACGTGAGACGGTGGGGGACAACTCCCCTGGGAAGGATGCTGGCAGAGGCCCGTGTCCTCCTCGATGACTCAGTGTGACCATCAGGGGAAGGCTCCGCGGATGTCTACGCCCCAAACGGGGCCCACGTTCCGCTGCGTCACTCGGCATTTCTGGAAGTTACTGTGAGGTCGCTCCATCTTCCAGGAAACACCTTCGGCACTTCAGGACGTACGAACATTTTCACCAGTGCTTAGGCAGTTTCCAGAACAGCTGGTCAAGGCCGACGGGGCTGACTCATTCTGGACCCTGGGCAGATGTTGGAGGACAGAACGGCCAGAGGGACACCGAGGGACACCCAGGCTTAAACCCCGTGGTTTCTCCAACGCTCGTGCAGGTGCACAGTCTGGGATTCGGGGTGTCAGGGCGTTTCACTTAGGCCGTTCCAGGGGAGCAGCCGGTTCAGGAATCGGGTGCTGCTTCTGCGACGCGGTGTCTTGGCATCTGACAGGTTCACGTCACAGCGGAGGCTGCAGAAGGGATCTCCAGTCCGCACCACGCTCAGCATCCTCCAAGACGCCTGGGAACTCAACGGAACACAGCAGCACAATTGAGCGACTCGGATCCCAGAGGAAACCAAGTTGTTGTTATTTCCTGATGATGTCACGGAAAACTGTGGAGAGGAGCTTGCAAACGGCTGTCGTAACTGAAGCAGCAAGATGTGGGCAGTAAAAATAAACACGCCAACGAGCAGCTTCCTCGCGTAGCGGTCACGGGGGCCAGGCAGCGAAGGCGCTCTTCCCACGAGCGGAAGAAGCGAGGTGCGTGTGCGTCTCTCCCCCACGCACAGGACACCTAGGACAGAACCTGGCGGATTTCCTCGGTCCTGCCCAGGTCCCGGCCAAGGTCGCGGCCTGGGAGCGCATCACGTCGTGCGGGCGTAGGAGCTCCGGGTGCCACCGCAGGCGTTGACCGGGAGTCGGTGTGACCTGGGACTGACATCCCGTAGGGGCCTGGTTGCTCAGGGTCCAGGAAGCGGCGGGCTGGGGGTTTGCTTCCTGCAGTGACGCGCAGAACCACGTGGTCTCCCAGGGACGGGGCCCGATTCCCACGCAGAGGCAGCAAATGACACTGCTGTCTTGGTTGAGCCTCTCGTATTCCAGGTTTTTTTTCTGGTACTCACAGGAAAGAATGATTACTAACCGATGCACGAGTTGCTATTCTTAGGTGACTTTGCAAACCAACAACCGAAACAGAAAACGGACACAGGAAAACCAGCAGAGAGTGACCAAGGCGCTTCAGGGATTTAGAAATGGATGAGACATCAGAAGTGCTTGACCCCATTCGTAACTACAGGCTTCTACTTCCAACAAAGCCATTTCTTTAATTACGTGCATAAACACGCTGAGTGGACGGACGGCTTCAGAGCAGCAGGCGGAGGGTGTTATCGGGAGCGTGTCTTCCCAGGAGCTGCATGAGGGCAGCTCTCCCAGGCGTCCTCGCCTCTTTGGCTCGTCCATTCCGTCTTCGTTGCGTTCTGAGGATGGCAGTTACGCAGGTCCCCAGGCCCGATCTGTTCAGGTGGTGGGAAGGGCTGGGATCGGCCGGTGTGCGACAAGGCGTCCGCCAAGCCTGTGCTGTTTCTGTTCCCCGCGGCACGATGTGGCCGTCCTGCCTGTTGTTGGAAAACAATTCCTGAAATGGAAATGATTTTCAAAATACGGTGGGAAGGCAAAAAATGAAGAAAAAGTCATAAGGTTTCCATTTTTAAGCAAATTTATTTGATTTATTTTTAAGTGAGAGAGAGAGAGAGATCTTCCATCTGATGGTTCATTCCCCAAATGGTTGCAGTGGCTGATCCAGGCTGAAGCCAGGAGCCTGGAACGCATGTGTGCAGAGGCCCAAGGACTTGGGTCATCCTCCGCTGCTCTCCCAGGCACATACGTAGGGAGCTGGATCAGAAGTGGAGCAGCCGGGACTCGAACCGGCACTCTGATATGGGATCAGCAACAGCTTAACCCGAGTCACCACCCTCACCCCTGGATTCTATTTTCTTAACTTCTATTAAATTGCAGTGAAAAACTTTTTAATCTTTCTTTCATAGTCTAGGCCATAGCCATTAATCTCTCTATCTATAACATCTCTCTATCACCTGTCATCCTCAGTCACCTGTCATCCATCACCTGTCACCCATCATCTGTCCTCCATCACCTGTCACCCATCACCTATCATCCAACACCTGTCACCCATCACCTGTCCTCATCCATCACCTGTCCTCATCCATCACCTGTCATCCTCAGTCACCTGTCCTCCATCACCTGTCACCCATCATCTGTCCTCCATCACCTGTCACCCATCACCTGTCATCCATCACCTGTCATCCATCACCTGTCATCTATCCATCACCTATCCTCATCTATCATTTATCTTTGTCTCTCCCCTGTTTGTCGTTCTCCCTCTTGTCTTTTCAAAGTGACCTGTACTGGACTTTCCAACAATATCCATTTCTATGTTAAACACTGTCTCTCCCCCATGTTCACTCACGCCTTAGTGCAGTGAAGCCTGACTTTCCGGCCGTGGGTTCATCTGAGCTCTCCCTGGCCCCCCTGTCACTCGCAGAGACTCCCAGCCAGGGACCCAGCAGGGCCCCTCTCCAAGACCGAGTAAAGATCACACAAGCTCTGGAAGCACTGGAATCAGGTGCTGCTGGGAGGTGGGGAGGAAGCGGTTAGCGCCTGGGCTGGCGAGGACAGAGGCCCCGTGGGAAGACCAGGTCGGCAAAGCTGCTGAACCCCAGTGTGGTGGGGAGCTCAGCAGAAATACCCACGGGCAGCATGCACACCGGCTCCCGCGTTGGAAAAGGTCAAGGCCAGGGATCCAGGGCAGAAGCAAGGGGCCCAGAGGCCACGGCAAACACAGGCAAGAGTGGCCGAGAGGAAGGAGCCTGGCGGAGAGCAGGAAGGCCCCGGAGAGAGGGAGGGTGGAGGCGCCATGGAGAAGCCGGACGGCAGCGTTGTGCAGACTCTGAGGCCAGGAGGAGGGGCAATCCTGTCGGAGACCCCTGTGCTACTGGCCGCAGAGCAGGTGCGGCGTGGTCTGTGCTGGGCAGAACCGGCCTGTAGATGCGGCAGCTACGCGCTGGCTCTTCCGCCAGGGTTACGGGCAGGCCACCACGCAACTTCAGCATCTCACGAGACCGCAACACATCCGCTCGAGCGTTGGGGAATTTTTGGCCGATCTCCTAACTACTTCATCTGCCCAAGTCCTAGTGCCAAGTTTGTGCTGTATGATCGGAAACATCTGAGCCACGCAATGCAGGCACATAAAGTGAACGACTAGCTGTGCTCTTACACGGCCGGGGACACAAGCTCGCCACACCTTCTTCTGTTTCCAAGAGCAGAAACCAGAGCTCACCCTCTCACCTTGATGTGCAGAGGCCTGGCTGTGGTGTTTTGCTATTCCGGAGCCCTTGGACAACCCCCGTAGATCAGTTTACTGTCTGTGCGATGGGGATGGAGCAGAGACCCCTGCCAACCTGAGGATGTTCCTTCCATCTCCGGATGAGAGCCAGAGAGCTCCGCGCTGCCTCTTGGCCTTGCAGCACGTCTGCTTTCCAGGAAAATCCAGCCGCTGCCTGACCTCCTTGGGAGAGACTCTGTGGGAGGCAGGGGCAAAGGGAACTTGGTCTCAGAGCGCTCTGGGATGCTCCTTCCGTGTTGCAGTGTGTGTGAATGCCAACAGACAAGGGGAGAGAGGTGTCTAGGCCCGGTCGGTTGGGGGAACACTGACCAGGAGCAGGGGCAGGTTGGGGGCTCCGCTGTTCGCTGGGCAGAGGCGCTAGTGGCTGGTTGGGGGCTCCACTGTCTGCTGGGCAGAGGCGCTAGTGGCTGGTTGGGGGCTCCGCTGTCCGCCGGGTGGGGCCCTTGAGGCTGGTGACAGCTGTTTGACCTCCATGACAAGACCAACAGCGCTAGAAAGGGCCTGGAATGTTCCGCAGAAGCTACATGCTGTATCTCACACACATCAAACAGCAAGTTAAAAAAAAAAAAAAACAATAGAAACTGCACAGAGACACTTTGGCACGCTCTAGTGCTGGAATCCCGTCCAAGAGCCCAGACGTCACGGAAATGGTGGCAGCTTTAGCTCATGTGTCTGATACATTTTTTGAAAAAAGAACCTGTTTCTCTACCGTTTCAATCTTGGCGCGCATCTCCCAGTGTGTGCTAAGTTGTGCGTTTAGAGCCAGTGAGCACTTTTACAGAAGCGCGTCTGCTCTCGGGGCCGGAGTCGTGGTGCAGCAGGGCGAGCCGCTGCCTGGGCACGCGCATCCCCTACGGGCACTGACGCATGACCCGGCTGCCCCACTTCCAGGCCAGTCCCCGCGGATGGCCTGGGAGAGCAGCGGATGGCCCGAGGGCTTCGGCTCCTGCGCCCATGTGGGAGACTTGGAAGACGATCCTGGCCCCTGGCTTCAGTCGGGCCCAGCCCTGGCTCTTGTGGCCATTTGGGGAGTGACTAGCAGAGGGGAGATCTCTCTCCCTCTCTCTGTATCCCTCTTTCTCTGTAACTCGGCTTTTCAAATACATAAAAAAGCATGTCATTAAATTTTCATGAAAAATCATTAAATTTTAACTTTAAAAATCACAGATAATTGAAAATTCTATGTTATCTAATCATGAATGATACTATGTTACCAAATGTGCTATTTTGAATTTCACATTTTCTTCCGAACATAGACACAACACACTTGAGTCCTTGTGCTAAGTGAACTACTAATGGGGTGGAGAATCGGGATGTGCTGTCGCCCCACCTACATCCCTGAGGAGTCCTAAGCATCTTAATAACTTGGGGTTCAAAGCAGCTTGACCTGAGGGAAGCAGTGGGTGGGGAAGGCACGGAGGATCCTTTTCAAGCAGCGCCCTCCTCCTGAATCCTGAATTCCCCAGCAAATGCAAGCCGACCGCGCACCAGGTCCCCTCTGTCACCACTTCCTGCACTTCCTGTCCCCAATCTTTCCCAGCCTTGGACCAGGGGAAGGCCCGGGCACTCTGCAGGGACTGCCGTTTTTTAGTAAAAGCTTATTTTCAACATTTTAAATAAAGATTTTATTTATTGATTTTTAAAGTCAGAGCAACAGAGGGAGATAGAAGGAGAGGAAGAGAGAAAGAAAGAGAGAGAGAGAGAGGGAGTGAGGGAGAAAGAGGGAGAGAGAGAGAGAGAGGGAGAGAGAGAGAGGGAGGGAGAGTGAGAGAGGGAGGGAGGGAGAGGGAGAGAGGGAGGGAGGGAGAGAGAGGGAGGGAGGGAGAGGGAGAGAGGGAGGGAGGGAGAGAGAGGGAGGGACGGAGAGGGAGAGAGGGAGGGAGGGAGAGAGAGGGAGGGACGGAGGGAGAGGGAGGGAGAGAGAGGGAAGGAGGGAGAGAGAGAGAGGGAGACAGAGGGAGGGAGAGAGAGGGAGATCGTCCATCTGCTGGTTCACGCCTAGATGGCCTCAGTGGCCAGGGCTGGGCCAATATGAAGCCAGGAGCCAGGAGCCAGGAGCTTCTTCTGGGTATTGTGGGTTATTTTTATTTCATTTTATGTTTATCTGTCTTTTTATAAAAAAAGATTTATTTATTTGAAAGGCAGAGTTACAGAGAGGCAGAGACAGAGAGAGAGAGAAAGAGAGAGAGTCTTGCATCTGCTGGTTCACTCCCCAAATGACCTCAATGGCTGGAACTGAGCCAATTTGAAGCCTGGAGCCAGGTGCTTCCTCTGGGTCTCCCACATGGGTGCAGGGGCCCAAGGACTTGGGCCATCTTCCATGGCTTTCCCAGGCCATCAGAGAGCTGGATCGGAAATGGAGCAGCCGGGACTAGAACTGGCACCCATATGGGATGCCGGCACTGCATGTGGTGTTCTCTGCTGTGCCATGGTGCCAGCCCCTATTTGTCTTTACAAAATTCTATAACAAAGTTGTGCATTAAGAAAATCCCATTTTAGCCAGCACTGTGGCGCAGGGGGTTAAAGCCCTGGCCTGCAGTGCTGGCATCCCATATGGGTGCCGGTTCGAGTGCCGGCTGCTCCACTTCCAATCCAGCTCTCTGCTATGGCCTGGGAAAGCAGTAGAAGATGGCCCAAGTGCTTGGGCCCCTGCACCTGCGTGGGAGACCCAGAAGAAGCTCCTGGCTCCTGGCTTTGGATCAGCGCAGCTCTGGCCGTTGCGGTCAACTGGGGAGTGAACCAGCGGATAGAAGACCTCTCTCTCTCTCTCTCTCTTTCTCTCTGCCTCTCTCTCTGTAACTCTGTCTTTCAAATAAATAAAATAAATCTTTTAAAAAAAAGAAAATCCCATTTTAAAAAATATCCAAACATGAGCTTGTGATGTCTTTGTTGCTGTGACAAACGCGACACTCGGGGCTGCGGAAGCGCGCAGCCTGAGAGAGCAGCCGGTGCCTGTTAGAAGCTGACGGCACTGGCCTGCGGTTCCACCTGAGCGGGGAGTCAGCTGACAGGGTCCTCGGGCAGGGCTTTGAACTCCAGCGGCACTGGCTCCCCCCAGAACGTCATGAGACCACAGAGATGCTCCTGCAGCAAGAGGGGCGTGCCCGCCACGTGCCCCAGAGCAGGGCAGGGAGCCCCCCCCCCCCCCCCGGCAGGATGAGCCTGGGGGAAGACGGGCGGGGTCTGGAGGGCCCATTGCTCCTTGCACCTTCCTCAGCCCCTGGAACTCTGGGAGCCATGGGCGAAGCGAGTGCCTGCCTCGCTCCAAGAACAGAGGTCTGCTTTCTGGTTTCGCTGGCACAAGCTCTTTGCCCTCACGCGACTCTACATCGTCATGGAAACCTTGGGCCCTATTTTTACATCTGAAAACCATTCATAATCTATTTTTCCATGAAATGCAAATTGAATTAGAGACTAATTAGTCCCTAGTTGCAGCCGCACTGCAGCAATGTGCTATCGGGTCTGAGTTCTGGAGACGAGAATGTGGCTGTTGGAAACTGACTCGGGCTGGCGCGGCCGTGGGAGCCACCCCGGCTCCCTCCGCGGGTAACTCGGCTCCGTGGGCAGAACAGCGAGAGCCGTAGATGGAGACTCCCTCAGATTCTGGCTGAGAACTTGCATGCGCTCCTCGGGAGAAACATCCGCTCAGTTCCTGCGCTCAAGACTCACCTTTGAGAGGGGATTGAGTCGGTTGAGTTCCTTATATATTTTGAATATTAATCTTCATTGGACACAAAAAGATTCAAAAAGTTTATGGAAAATGCAATTGAGAGATGTTATTTGAGGAAAACTGCATGGATTTCCATTTTTGGCACCAAGATAGAGTTATCTGTGAATTCCGTTTCCAGCGCACTGTTTGGAGTCCTTCCTACGGCCAGCACGCATTGTCTGCCTCTCTGGGTTGCTTTTTTATTTCATTGAGCCACCACACTTTTCTGCCTCTATGGACAAGAAAATCTAGAATTCTTATTTAAAGAAGGAACCGGAGGACCCAAGCAGGTTTGAAAGCACACGGTGCAGGACTCACTCTCACGTGGCGTGAGAGTCGGTGGTCAAGACGCTGTGGCCTTGGCAAGGAGTCCAGGCACGGAGCAGTGCAGGAGAATCCGCGGGAATGCAATCAGCTGAGTTTTAAACGAATCTCCCCAGATGGCTCGGTGGGGCGTGGTAGTCTGTCCCGCCAATGCTGCTGGCACGATGGCTATAGTATTCCAAGCAGAACCGACTGTGAGGTGCTCCTCAAGTCTAACACAAAACCCAGCTGAGCATGTGTGGTTGGCCTCACGGGAAAGCTTAGCGCTAGGGAGACTGCAAAAGCCAGCGGTGGAGCCCAGCAGGATCTGCTGTGGCTACAAAGCTTTTGAACAATGACAGCAAAGCACTGACACTTTGGATTTTATCAAAATTAAGAACTTTCACTCTTCCAAAGACATCGATAAGAGAACGAGAAAAGAAATGATTGACAGAGAGAACGCAGTATCTGTTGAATGACACGTTTCCAAAACTGTGACACTCAGGAAGAAGGAAAAAGTGGGCGAAAGAATCCAGTGCAACCCTGCGAACGACACCTGCGCCTGAGAGGTGCGCACCAGGAGTTGTTGGGGAATCGTGTCCTGGAGTCCCGAGGAGCTGATACTGCATGTGTGTAAGAGCAGACAAGACATTTGTAACCCGACAGTGCTAAGTGTTGGAGAGAATGCAGAGACACGGGGAACTGCCTTCATTACTGGAAGGAGCCCCACAAGGCAGAGGCGCCGTGCAAAACTTCTTACCAGATTTCATAGAATGCAGCACGCATGCCCCACATGAACTCGTGCCTTGGTGCCTGGGGAAAGAAAGAAAAGCCTGCATTCTCACAGAAATCCCTACATGAACGTTTCCACGGCAGCTTTAGTCTTAAACAGCCCGAACAACCAAGGAATCCTCCCGCAGACCACTGGATTCACCACCTGTGATACAGCAGCAGCCGATGGAGGCGCCACTAATTCACCCAGCAGCGTGGATGGACTTCCAAGGCGTAGGGAAAGAATTCAGACACAAAACCTCGACTGTGCTCTTGTACACACGTGTCATCCTGAGATGTGTGGAGATACAACAGCGGTTGGAGTTGTCGGGTCTGGGGGAGAGGCAGCCTGTGCCAGGCAAGCTCGCGGGGTCCGTGGCCTGTGGCACTGTGGCGCTGAGTGTAGGATTCGAGAGCACAGAGAAGTGTATTCCACAAAGTGTCAACTTTGTCACCTTGTGGGCAGGCGTGGCCGTGAAGGGCGATTTGGGTGCAGCGTCCCCCTTTCCCTGGGCGTTCAGCAATCTGAAGTCAACTGTGGCCCAAAAACATTAAACGGAAGGTTCCAGACGCGGACTGATGACTTGTAAGTTGTGTAGCATTAGCACAATGATCAAGGCTCCTGCTGTCCCCTCTGAAGTGGGGCAGGTGGCCATCTTCCTGCTGTGCCATTAGAAGGTCACTGGTAGCCCACAGCTTCGTCACCTCGCCAGTCACCTCCCTGGGGTGTCTCGTTGTCTCAGGTCACCATGTGCAGAAGGGTAAAGAAAGTCCAAGACACTTGAGTGACAA
This sequence comes from Sylvilagus floridanus, assembly GCA_949820135.1. NCBI lineage: Eukaryota > Metazoa > Chordata > Mammalia > Lagomorpha > Leporidae > Sylvilagus > Sylvilagus floridanus. The sequence continues at coordinate 67,572,788 of OX463229.1, forward strand.
AGAAAGACCACGCCCACATCACTTTCATTCCAGTGTGCTGGTAGGCTTCATCTATTTAATTATTGGTTATTATATGAAACATTGCCAGTGCCAAGTTTATAAAGTCAGCTTCACCACAGATACGATGTTATAGGAAGATCGGGGACATATCCAGGTCTCTGCACTATCTGTGGTTTCCGGCATTCATCGGGAATTTTGGGGCGTACCCCCCGGTTAAGGTCAAGGGGCTCCACTGTCGCCTTACTTGGCAAGGTGCTGTGGGCCCTGTGAGGCAGCAGACGGACGTGCTGGGAGAAGCTGCGCTCTAGGCCGTGTGGTTTTCCTTACAGGAACAGCAGAGCAGGCACGGGTGACTCAGCACGCACACCGGCCTGGAGGATCTACTAAGCCGTAGATTACAGACGTCAGATTTCTCATTGTCCGGGAAGTGACCAATCAGTAGTAGGGCAAGTCCTGAGTGAACACCGTGGTGTCGGATTCCCAGAAATAGCAGTGAAAGCCCACGCTTATCTAATATCTATTAACGCCACTTATTAATATACTTGCATTTGCTTAAATATGGTAACATTATATTATATGCTCATGTGTTCTAGGTATTGTTTGAGATTTGCATTACCTGTTGACTATGGTTTTATATGGGTGATCTTTCAACTTCTATAAATTTCCATTCCTTTTAGAGGTATGAATAATATGGTACCTAATCAATTTAATCAGCCAATGAGTGGATTCGTGTCCCTCACACAAGACCGTGTGGGTGCCCTCAGAGCAGGGAGTGTGGAGCCACCGGTGCCACGTTGAGGCTCAGCAGGGCCCCCTAGGCGAGGGAGAAACTCCCAGCTGTGCCGGCAGGGGCATCATTGGTCTCCCAGCTGGAGCCCTTCACGTTCCGGTCTCCGATCGAGACAAACCCAAAGCAGAGATGTAGGGATGGGAGAGGATGGGCGGGGATTCCATCATGGAGATGGGGGGGAGGGAGAGAGGGAGAGGGAGAAAGAGAGAGAGAGAGAGAGAGAGAGAGGGAGAGAGAGAGAGAGCCCACAGTGGGAAGTGGAGGCTGGCGCCCCCAGGAGCATCACCTGCTACCCCGCTCCTCAGGGGACGCTGGTGCCCTGAGCATATGCTGCTGAGGCGGAGTCTGGGCAGGGCTCAGGGGGCGTGGTCGTCCCTGGAAGGGTTGTGGCGTCTCCACGAGGGGCCCAGCATGCACGTGCTCCCACTGCCTCTTCTTCACGCTGGAGGAGGCCCAGGTGCATCCTGGGACGTGAGATGCTGAACTGGCGTGGAAGGGGGTGATCACAGCTAAGGCCCTGAGACTGCCGGGAAACCTCCCAGCTCCTGTGTCCCGCACTAGCTCCCATCTGGCTCCTCCCGCCTTACAGGAATGGTGTCTAGCCCATCACACGCCGTCTGCCATTTCTGTGTCACTGGCGTGTGACACTTCGCCTACTGTGAGGTACAGAAAGACACGCTGCGATGGATGTGTTTGCTTTTATTTATTCTCATTTATTGCTTTCATTTCCCTGAGCAGCTCCCCCTGCCCGACCTCTCACCCAGAGGGCAGATCACAGGCTGGGGTCTCCTGGGAGGGGTTTCCTGGGCTCCCTGCAGGCTGCTGCTAGCCACCCCCCCCCCAACAACTCGCACGCTGCCACTCCCTCCAGGACTCTCTCCATCTCCCCACAACACACACACGAGAACCGCGGCCCCGCGGCCCCAGGAGACACCTGAGGCTGGTGCTGGTGCTCCCGGGGTTCGCCTGCTGCTGAGGCTCCTCGCGACGTCCACAGCAGGGAGCTTAGAAAGCCGCAGATGGCCCCTGCGTGGCGGTGGGGGCTCGTGCTGAGCTCTGGGTCTACTCTGTAGACTAGATGGAGCCGGGTTCTTAACCTATGGGTGTGCAGATTCTGTTCCCACTACTCGTTGAGTCTCTGTGTGGCGTGTTCTCCGCAGTGCTGAGCCCACTGCGTGCAGCTGGGGAGCTGACCTGGCCCCCGTGACTCAGCACTGGCTTCCAGTTTGGATGAACTAGACCTTGCTGCTGACGTCTTGAGCTTGTTTTGTTTTGTTTTGTTAAAAATCGTGTGTATCTTCTTGCCTCCTGTTGTAGAAGAACTGGCCCCTCCAGCAAGCAGCCAGGAGAAAGCTGGGGCTCCCGGGCGGGCTGCGGAGGTTTAGGTGTTCCGATTGCGTCGAGCGTGAACTCCGGGCCTGTGGGAGTGTGCCGTGTGCTGCGGCTGCCACCCTGCCGACCCCAGCCGACCCAGCTTCACTTCTCTTTGAGTCTAGTCCATCTGAAGTCCGCATAAAGTGTTTTGAAATACAAAACACCTTATATACAAATGTGCAACAAAACACATTTTTGTATGATAGAAATTATCACATTGATAACAAAATGCATGTTCTTTTATGTTTTTACCAATAAGAAAAAGCATAGCAATTATTTCAATATTTCCATTACATATACTCCGGGTTCTAGTCCCAGTTGGGGTGCCGGTTCTGTCCCCATTGCTCCTTTTCCAGCCCAGCTCTCTGCTGTGGCCCGGGAGTGCAGTGGAGGATGGCCCAAGTGCTTGGGCCCTGCACCTGCATCGGAGACCAGGAGAAGCACCTGGCTCCTGGCTTCGGATTGGCGCAGCACCGCCATGGCGGCCATTTGGGGGGAGAACCAACGGAAGGAAGACCTTTCTCCCTGTCTCTCTCTCTCACTGTCTAACTCTGCCTGTCAAAAAAATAACACACACACAAACACACACACACATGAGAAAGGTCCCCGTGCAGCACCACTGGTTGGTTTGGCCTCTCAGGTATCTGCGGATCTAAGCGTCTATGACATGTGTGCACACGAAGCTGTTTCCAAGCAATTCTCTTTCTTTCGTGAAATATTTAGCAACATCATCAGTAGGAAGATAATACCGAGTCCCTCTGGGTTTCCTGAAGTCCTGTGCAGGTCCCCACAAGCCAGCAGGTGGTGGTGGTGTGGACTGATAAGCATTGCAGGGGGCGGGCCAGGCTCCCCGCCCTGGGAGGACGGCTCCGACCAGGGCGACGGTGACTCAGGTGCACAGCGCAGCTCTCGGGTGCTTCCCCACAGGAACACCCCAGCAGGTGAAGCAGGAGGTGCACAAGCCCACGTGGTGACTCAGCAAGCAGGCCCTGCCCGACGCGGCCCCCGTGCCTGGGAGAGCACCTGCCAGTGACTCACGCCCAGGCACGCCCGCGTCCGCGCCGGCTCCTAGGTGTGCTCAGTGCCCACCCCCCTCCTGCGTGCTTGCTGCGAGGGAGCACCACGGGGCAGGTGTGGGGGCTGAGAAGGAGGCTGCTGAAAACTTGACCGTCAGAGGCCGTCGACTCTGAACTTGACCCTGCACGAGGATAATTCTGCACAAACTCAAACAACTCATTTGGCCCCTCAGTGGGACCCAGGGGAGCCGCCTGGGCTCCTGTGCGCAGGGGTCTTGGGGCGATCCGTGCACAGTTTCAGGCCGCTCAGCTCCGTGGCGATGCATCACCAGCTGTGGCTGGGTCAGGATGCAACAGCTTTTGTTCAACATCACAGAGCAAGGAGCCCAGGTCACCCCGGCCAGTGGAGCTGCCCCTGAGCTGCTTGTAAATACGTTACTATGATTATTATTATTTGAGAGGCAGAGAGAGGCAGGGACAGCGGGGAGAGCTCCGGCTTGCTGGTTCGGCCTGCAGCAGCCAGGGCGCTGGGTCAGGCCAGGCCAGGAACCGAGAACCCAGTCTGGGTCCCCACCGGGGTGGCAGGGACCCCGGCACCCGAGCTGTCGCCTACTGCCTCCCAGGGGTCCATTTGCAGGAAGCGGGGTGGGGAGTGGAGCACGCGCTTGAACGTAGGCCCCCAGTGTGGGAAATGTGTGTTTCAAGCACTAGGATGATTCAGCCCAGATGGTTGAATCCGGGCACGATGTGGGCAGTGTGAGCCCAGCTGACTGACCTGTCCATCGCGTCACCTGTCATTCAGCTCCCAAGCTAAATGGGAAAATGCCAGGCTGGGCCAGTGTTTGGCAAAGCTCTTTTATTCAACACTAATGAAGGTGGCAGTTTCCTGATAATGCCCTAGTACTTAGAACGGGCCAGCCTATGCTCGCTCTGTCCTTACAAACATGATTCCGTCTTCCACAAATGATCGTGACATTTTAATCCACGGTTCAGAAATGAGGGAGATCAGGCGGGGAAGAATTGAGGACTGGATCTGATGCAGGAGGCAGAATCTGAATCGTGGCCTGTGACCCTTGACCTATGACCCCCGGCCTGGAGTATATGTAGTGCCCTGAAGTGGCAGAGGCGACTTGCAAGCTGGATAGAACCTGCAGGTGTGGGCAGCGAGTCAGATCTCGCGCAGTGTGGATGCTCTGACCACAGGGCTTTCGTGGGAAGAGGACGGTCGCCTCGTCTCTTGGGTACCTGATGCCTGCAAGGGTTTCTGTCTTAGTCTGAGTGAGAAAAACAAGACAGAGCGTCTGTCTTGTGGATGTGAGACGGCGTCCCTGGATGCCTGCCTAGAGGCCCCGGCTGCACCTGCTGTTGGCACACGGGTGGGGGTGTGGCAGTCCCCTAGGAAGGCTCATCTGGTGGGCGAGGGGAGGACACGCCCAGGAGAGCAGAGCTGCAGTGGTGGAGGACCCAGCGTGCAGCGTGAGGAGTGGATAGACAGACGGCTCAGAGGCAGGGTGACGTGTGCAGAGCTGGGAGGGGCACACGCGAGACCCTCCAGGTCATCCCAGCAAAGACACCTTAAATGTAGTGGTGGAGAAAGGTTAAGGCACTGTCAGATGGTCTCCTCAGAAAGAATGAAGCCAGGCCAGTGCTGTGGTGCAGCGGGTAAAGCCACCACCTGCAGTGCTGGCATCTCATATGGGCGCCGGTTCAAGTCCTGGCTGCTCCACTTCCCATCCAGCTCTCTGCTGTAGCCTGGGATAGCAGTAGAGGATGGCCCAAGTGCTTGGGCCCCTGCACCCACATGGGAGACCCGGAAGAAGCTGCTGGCTCCTGGCTTTGGACTGGAGCAGGTCTGGTTGTTACAGCCAAATGGGGAGTGAACCAGTGATGGAAGACCTCTCTCTCTCTCTCTCTCTCTCTCTCTCTGCCTCTCCTCTCTCTGTATAATTCTGACTTTCAGATAAGTAAATAAATCTTTAAAAAGTTAGGAAATACTTCACATGGAAAATACAGCAATCATCATTATTCTCCTTATCGCCTTACACATAAAGCATTGCAGACACATCCCCCTTTGCAGTCTTCCGAGAGTCCTGTGTTTGTAGGTGACGCTGCCACAGTTAGCAGTGGGTGCTGAGGGGCGCAGATGAGCCCAGCTGTGGGTGGCGAAGCTGGTAGAGACGCACATACCGAAGGTGGACCGGCTGCCTACGGCTCCGTCCGCAGAGTAGCAGCACCATGTAGGCATCGTTTCACAGCTTCTCCTGCGGCTCTTCCTCTCTCCCCGCCCAGGCCCCCACGTTCCTGTAGGTTACCGCATGTCTCTTTCCCTAACTTCTTAGTGTTTCTCTTATTTTTTAGTTTTGTTTTTAATGGACACATAAGTGATTATTTGATGTAGCCAGTCCAATGGCTGTGATACACGCGTGTATAATGGCCAGGTTAGGGCGAGATACACGCGTGTATGATAGCCACGTCAGAGTGATTAGCATTTCCATCACCTCGAACATTCACCATCTCGTTGTCATGAGACACTCAAAATCCTTCCTTCTGGCTACGCTGGCGTGTGCAGCGCACGGTGGCTATTGAGAGTCGCCCGTGGAACCACAGAGCCCCCGAGTGTACTCCTGTGTCGTGGTAACTGTGCATCTGCTGACCAACCCACGGCACACTCGTGTCTGGAGACCCACAGATGTGTTTGAGGCTCCCGGCACCACACCTGAGGGCACCTCGTTGGGTCCCCGTGATCGGTACCTCCTGTACACTCGTGTGTCTTTCTGCACAGTGGAGCAGAGCTGCTGAGTTGTAGGAAATGCACATTTTCTAATTGGCCCAAGACGGCTACATTTCTCTAGAGTTCCTGGAGACGTCGAGTAGTGTTAGCGCTCTCCCTGATCCACGTTTGAGCCGACATTTTCCTTGTAGAAGCTCCTATTTGGCGTCTGTGTCTGAGAGAGGTCACCCAGGGTCTTCCTCCTGCTTTCTCCCTGTTACCAAGATGGGTCAGGTGGGGAGGGGGCTGAGTGTTCAGTGTCCACCGTGTGTAGACACTAGGAGGCTGCACCGGGTGGGTTCTAATCCCTGGCGGGTGAAGACAAAAGCACACGACGGCGCTGTGGAGTGGATCCCTCCAGATACACACACACGGCGCCATGCGCTTCTGAACGCAGCCACTCCTGCGTGTTGACACCCGTGACTCAGTGCCGCTTCTTAGCAGCCTGGCGCCCCACATGTCATGGTCAAAAGTGCTCTTTTTCGCATCGACTAAAAGTATGTTTTTCTCTTTAGTTGTTAAGGTAGTGAATCAAAGAAGAGATTGTTTAATCTGGAATCGGCGTCCCAGTCCTGGGTGGAACCCAACTTGGATTTTATCTTTCTAATATATCGTTGGCTGAAGTTTCCCGAAATTCTGTTCAGGTCTTTCCATCCAGGCCCATAAATCACGTTCATCTGCAGTTTTTATTTTCCACACACTTGAATTTGGAGTTCGTGTTGCAATTGTCCCACACTCTTAAAATTACCTTGGAAGTATTTCTTATTTTCTAGTCTCTGGAAAAAGAAGGTACGCATAACATTAAAATCTTATATCCGTCGAACGCCTGATGCGGCTCACTTAATAAATGCCGCTCTTGCTTTTATCTGCGACTGTCTCAAATGTGGCTGCAGTGAACACAATGGTACCTGTGGACGTTTGCTTTGTGTAAGTTTTATTTAGCTTTTAATTGGCTCATAATCATTCATTTACGGGGCTCAGTGTGGTGCTGTGATAGCTGGTCACTGGGTACACCGATTAAGTAGGGGGCTCGGTCCGTCTGTCTCCTCACACTTATCCTTGTACCCATCAGGCCAAACGCTCTCCTTCAGCTACTTAGATATCTACAACATGGGTTGTCTTTGTCCCCACCAGAGTTTTTTTAAAAAAGATTTATTTATTTATGTGAAAGTCAGAGTTACTGAGAGGTAGAGAGAGAGAGAGAGAGAGAGAGAGAGAGAGAGAGAGAGAGAGGTAGAAACAGAGAGGGAGGTCTTTCATTTGCTGGTTCACTCCTTACATGGCAGCAACGGCTGGAGCTGTGATGATCCCAAGCCAGGAGCCAGGAGCTTCTTCCAGGTCTCCCACGTGGGTGCAGGGGCCCAAGGACTCGGGCAATCCTCCACTGCTTTCCCAGGCCACAGCAGGGAGCTGATGGGAAGTGGAGCAGCTGGGACTTGAACTGGTGGAAATTCTTTCTCTGTGTCTCTCTGCAACTCTGCCTTTTAAATAAATAAATACTTCTTTGTTAAAAAAAAAGAAAGTGTAGAAGAAAATGAGGATATTCGACATAAATTTTATTAGATTCCAGAGATGAGGATGGAGGGAGTCGGTGGGACAATATTTGAAAATGTAACAATGAATTTTCCTGAGCTGATGAAATTTCAGACTCAGGAGTCTGCCTGTGCCACCGGGCGCTTGAGATTTCCATTTGCAGCTGCAGCTTTCTGCCAAGAGGAGGGACTGAAACAGAAAAGCTACAGCACACACAGGCCTGCGCCTCACTGCGCGTGCGCCAGGGTCGCCAGCACGGCCTCGGGGCGTGGAGAGGCCTGACGTCGCAGTGACGTGCAGAGCCGTGCTGAGCTGGTGCTGCCCGCGAGGCGCTGCAGAGCTGTCCCGGGACACGTGCCGAGTCCACGCAGCGAGCTTCTGGTTCTCCCGGGCAAGCAGCGAGTCACCAGCAGCTTCCCCAGTCAGAGCACTTCACGCGTGAAGGTCGCCTACTTATCCTGCAGAACACAGGCTGTTATGAGCTTCTCTACTTAAAAAACCCCTGTGGTCAAGGTGAAGTCACACAAGTCATGCACACACAAATGCACACATATGTGCACACCCGTGCATGTGCACACAGGCACACACAAGGCACGTGCACACACAGAGAGACGCACATGCACACAATGCACACCCACATGCACACTCACACATGCATACATGCACACACATGCATGCACATATGCATAGACACACAATGCACATGCATGCGTACTTCATGCACACACATACACATGTGCACACACGCACACACTCGTGCACATGCACACACTCATGCACATGCAGTACACACATGCACACATACATGCACATGCACGCAGCTACACACATGCACATGCAGTACACACATGCACACATACATGCACATGCACACAGCTACACACATGCACATGCAGTACACACATGCATGCACATGCGCTCATGCACACACATGCACACACACACATGCTCGCACACTGACTTTGGAGCCACTGTCACCTTCCATTTCTCCTGATGTCAGCTCGTCTCTCCATCATTTCTGGAAGGTGGGAGTCCTCGCTTCTCCGCTCGCTCGGGCATCCTTTGGGGCCTGCTGGCCGTGGGTCATTGGTCATAGGCGACTGGTGCGGCCACAGACTGATCCGAAGCAGTGGCCGCGCAGTGTGCTGCACAGCACGGCACAAGGACAAAGCACAGCCCAGCGCTCACTAGAGCCACAGCGAGTGTGCACCGACTTGCCTCTAATTTGCTATAATTCGATGAAGTCTTTGACCCAGTTGCTCAGGTGCGAGACCTGTTGAAACAAGCTGCTGTGTCTTGGGTCGCTGTGCAGGGCAGCGCCTCCAAGAGCTCGAGCTGCCTTGTGCAGGAATGTGGGTTGGACACGTTTGCAGTTGCTCGCCGACCCACTGAGCAGCCCGATGTCCAGGCCTGGGGCCAGGCCCAGCGCGTCTCGGCAGGGACCGTGCTTCAGTGTCCGCCTCTCAGTGGTGCCCACTACCCCAGAGGCACCTGCACTGCCCTAGGTCCTTCCCCATGTTCACGACGCCGCACCTGTGCAAACCCGCGTCGCAGCCACCTGCTCCCCCGCACACCTGTCGCCCCGCCCCTGGCTTCAGAGAGGGGCACCTGGGCATGCTGGGTAGAACAACACTGGCACCTAGTGGCACGTGCTGTGGGGGTGGCCAACCCGCGTGCTGGTCCCCAGGACTCCTCACTGGGCACAGAGGCCGTGGCCTGCGGCCCCACTGCCACGCATTGAATGGTGCATGTCCCAGAGCCGGAGCGCCCAGCCTCTTAGCTCCACAGGGACTGGTGTACAGATCTTGTCTGCAGAGTGACAGGTCACAGGGACAAAGCTCATGACTCTCTGGGTGGCCACCATCGTCCTGTGCTGGGTTTGATGCCAGCAGGAACGTGAAACCAGTGCAAAGCGGCTTCTCCCGTCCCAGGGGCATCTGGAACAGAGTTGGAGGCTGGGGCCTCTGCTCTTTGGCTTCTCCACTCGCTCTGGCATCTTCTGGGGCCTGGTTGCCCTGGGAGGACCTGGGGGTGGAGAAATAAGTAAGTGCAGGCCGGAGCTCTCAGTCCCCCAGGGACCACGCGTCCTGGCACCATGGAGCCGGAGGAGCATGGGTGAAACTCACAGAACTGAACCTGCTGAGCCCGGAGCGGGGACAGCCTGAGCGAGGTGTCGCCAGGGTGTGTGCTGGGCCCAGTGTAGCTCAGGGAGCTCAGGTGGGTGCCGGGGGAGTGAAAGCTGTGACACAGGACAGGCGCCAGCTGACTGCAGGAGGGCCTGGGGCTGGGGACAGGGTGGGGCGGGGGCTGACGCACCAGAGGGTCTCGGGAGGTTCACGTCCTGACCTCTGTGAACCTGCCAGCCACTCCTTCCCTGGGTCATTGGCGCGATCACGCAGGCACCATTCTTTTTTTTCTTTTTTTTTTATTTGACAGAGTTGGACAGTGAGAGAGACAGAGAGAAAGGTCTTCCTTTCATTGGTTCACCCCCAAAATGGCCGCTACGGCTTGCACACTGCGCCAATCCGAAGGCAGGAGCCAGGTGCTTCCTCCCGGTCTCCCATGGGGTACAGGGCCCAAGAACTTGGGCCATCCTCCACTGCCCTCCCTGGCCACAGCAGAGAGCTGGACTGGAAGAGGAACAACCAGGATTAAAACCGGCACCCATATGGGATGCCGGCGCCACGTTGCCGGCCCCACAGGCACCATTCTGATTCAGGAAAGAATCCTCCTCACTGGACAGGATGAGGCGTGTTTTGTTCTCTACCCACCATCCATCTATCTATCTACTTATCATCTATCTATCAACAACTATCTATCATTTATCTATCTATCACCTATCAATCATCTACCTATCTATCAATCATCTATCTATCTATCCTCTATCATCTATCAATCCTCTATCTATCACCTATCTTTCTATCCTCTATATATCAATCATCTATCTATCTATCTACCTACCTACCTACCTGAGAGACAGAGTGCCCCTCTCCCTGCTGCTCTGCTCCTCAAATGCTGGCCATGGCTGGCAGGAGAAGGGAGGGGGAGTGGAGACAGGAGCCTGGCGCTGGGTCCCGGAGCCCGGCTGCTGGGGCCCATCTCTGCTGCCTCCTAGGATCCAGGAGCGGAGCTGAGACCCAGCCCCGGCGCTGCAGTGTGCACGAGGGCGTCTCAGCCGGTGGCTCCACCGCCAGGCCAGTGCCAGCCGTGCTGCTTGTATTGTGGCACAGGACGTGGGTGACTCGTTCCCCAGAAAGGTGAACCCCAGTCTGGGAGAGGGGCTGTGGGTGCGGCTGGCATGAGGGCAGAGGCGGGGGCGCTGCAGGCTCCCACACACGGAGGCTGGGCTGAGTAAGATCCGGGAGCAGTGCTTTGCAAAAGAATGAGTAATTCTTCCCTCCCCAGTTTTTCCCATCATGGTTTTAACCCAGATGGGAGACGGTGGCCAGAGGCCCTGGGGCTCGGGCTGCACCTCTCCTCTGTGTTTGTTCACTGGTGTTCCTGCCTAGACAGGGCTCGGCTCCTCCACTCACTCTCGGGGTGGATTCAGGCCCCACCCACCACACACACATTCCAAACTTCATGTAACCCCTCTCTATAGAGCTCGGCCTTGTCCACCATGGCCAGGGGTCCCCCTGCAGGGACACGTGTGGGGACGACGTCCACGTGACCCCTCTCTCTCCTGGAACTGGCCTTGTCCACCACGGCCAGGGCACCCCTGCAGGGACACGTGTGGGGATGACGTCCACGTGACCCCTCTCTCTCCTGGAGCTGGCCTTGTCCACCACGGCCAGGGCACCCCTGCAGGGACACGTGTGGGGACGACGTCCCTGCCTGGGCTGGGGCGTTTCTCACTTTCCTCTCTCTTCTCAGGCTTTCTTCAAAAGATTCCTGCAGGCCGCACTCATAGACCCCAGCCAACATCCCCCAGAGAGCTCAGTACTCCCTCACCCCAGCTCAGTACTTCCTCATGGATAGCTCAGTACTTCCTCACCCCAGTTCAGTACTATCTCATGGATAGCTCAGTACTACCTCATGGATAGCTCAGTACTTCCTCACGGATAGCTCAGTACTTCTTCACCCCAGCTCAGTACTCCCTCACGGAGAACTCAGTTTGTTTGCCAGCTCCCCGCTCAGGGTGCAGGCGGGGGTGGGGCGAGGCAGGGAGGAGGCTCGGGTGAGGGCGGAGTTCAGGTAGCTCTCATGGGACCAGGGTGAGATGCGGGGAGAAGGCGCGAGCGCCCAGCGGGTCGTCATCACCTGTCTGTCTTCCGCTTGCTCAGCTGTGGGGACCCTGGCCTGAGGGGCGTGTGCCGGGCTGTCACCAACCCCCGGGCAGCCGGCGCCCTGGCGGAGCCACAGAACGCTGTGGACCGTGGCGGGGGCTGAGGGCTCCTCAGTGCTGGGCGGGTGGGTGAGCGATGAGGGACACACACGTGTGTGGAGAAATGCTGCCGGCATCCTCCCTCACGTGGGCGACACGATTCTCCTCGCTGAGACGGCAGGTGTTGGACGTGTGCTCAGAGAGCGGCCGTCGAACCTCACCTCAGCCCAGGACACACGTAGATCCCCTGGACACACGTAGATCCCCAGGACACACGTAGATCCCCTGGACACACGTAGATCCCCTGCTCCCGGCCTGCCGTGCGGCCGCCCATCTGCCTCACCGCCCCGTGCGGGGAGGAACTGCCCTTCCCGTAGCTTTTCTCTTCCTGTGTCAGACGCTTGCACCTGGGCTCGGACCCCGGTGACGGCAGGGCTGCCTCCGCCTGGCTGTGAGCTGTGCCAGGGGGGCTCATGGGGGCTCAGGTGGGCCAGCAACCATGCCCCGAGGCCGCTCCGGCTCCCAGGGCCGCTCTGGCTCCAAGGCCAACAGTCTTTGCCTGATTCAAGGAGGCCAGACCTGGGTGGGTCTGAGCTCTGCCTCTGGGCCGCGGCCGCTGCCTCTTCTGCTGCATACCCAAAGCCTGCTTGTTCGTTCCTGGCTCACGGATGCTGGACCAAAGACACCCAGATCTCCCTGAGCCTTGCTGACAGGCAGAGCCCTCCCTCCACCTGGAGCTCAGCTCCCCCAGCGCCGCCCACTGCCCCTCCAGGTGGACGCCATCAGCAACCCCCCTCTTATGCGTCAGATTCTTGTCTCCTGGCTGCTCCACTTCCAGTCCAGCTCTCTGCTATGGCCTGGGAAAGCAGTGGAGGATGGCCCAAGGGCTTGTGCCCCTGCACCCATGTAGGAGACCTGGAAGAAGCTCCTGGCTTCGGATTGGCTCAGCTCCAGCCATTGCAGCCATCTGGGGAGTGAACCAGCAGATGGAAGACCTCTCTCTCTCTCTCCCTCTCTCTGTCTCTCCTTCTCTCTCTGTGTAACTCTGACTTTCAAATAAATAAATAAATCTTTTTTAAAAAGCTCATGGAAAGCATGTATTATGGAAAATGATGCACAGATTTCAAGATTTTGGAGCAAAATATATTTTTTTGAAAAAAATCTGTTTATTTTCATTGTGTTTGAAAGGCAGAGAGACAGCCAGAGAGATCTTCCACTCACTGGCTCACTCCCCAGATACCTACAGCAGGAGGATGCGTGTTTCGGTGCTGGGACCTGGCTGGACCAGTGATGCCTTCATTTTCAAAAAATGCTCAACTATTGCAAATTAGCTTTTCACTTGAACTCCAGCGTCAAGCCATGTAACTTCCAACAGTCTGAGGCTTCTGGCATTCTGAGCAAGGGATTTGTGTTTACTCAGAGCCTGGGAAGAAAGGAGCAACTTACGGGATACGCCTTCCTCTTCTAGGAGGGGTTTTCTTTTTTTTTTTTTTTTTTTAAGAATTATTTTATTTATTTTAAAGTCAGAGTTACACAGAGAGAGGAGAGGCAGAGACAGAGAAAGAGAGAGTCTTCCATCCGATGGTTCCCAACTGGCCGTAACGGCCAGAGCTGCGCCGATCCGAAGCCAGGATCCAGCAGCTTCCTCCGGGTCTCCCACGTGGGTTCAGGGGCCCAAGGACTTGGGCCATCCTCCCCTGCTTTCCCAGGTCACAGCAGAGAGCTGGATTGGAAGTGGAGCAGCCAGGACTAGAACCGGCACCCATATGGGATGCTGGTGCTTCAGGCTAGGGCGTTAACCCACTGCGCCACAGCACTGGGCCCAAGGACATGTTTTCAGTCACCCAGGGGTGCCCTTTGGGGTCACGGTTGGGCTCAGATGTGCCTTGTGCAGAGTCTGCCTCTGCCCATCCTCTGGACACCTGCTGTGGACTGGACATCCGCGTCCCCAGAGTTCCTGTGGTAAAGCCCCCCAAGGTCTGTGGTAGGAGCTGAGGGCACTGGGGTGTGGGCCCTGAGCTGGAGCACCTATGAAGGCCGCTAGTGCCCTTTGGAAAGTGCCCAGAGAGCTCTGTGTCCCTCCCTCAACGCAGGACGGGAGGGAGGAGCCCTCCTGGGGATGAGCCCGTAGCCCCCAGGACTGGGGCCTGCCGCCCCGGGCGCGTGGGCAGTGAGCGGTGCTGAAGCCTGCCCAGTGGCTGGCCACGCGCTACAGCCGGCCCCGCTGGCCGGGCAGCTGGCTTCCAGGTTTGCCCCGGGACCCACGACAGACAGGTGTCCTCCCCCACGGCCCTGGCTGTGTGTTTTCTGCTAGGAGATCGTGAACCCCCTGACAGCGTGCCCAGAGCCGGGTGGGCTTGGAATCTGTCCCCTGGGAGAGATCAGGGGGAGAGGGCCATCCTGCCGAACGGCGGGCGCCTTGCTGCGTGTTTGGCTCAGAGTGAGGAGGGGGAGGTTCGGAAGTACCTCTCCCAGAGATGACACCCATGGGAGTGGCGGGAGGAAGCGTTCCCCGCGCTCACCCTGCCCAGTGCCCCTGCGCTGCGGGTTTATTCATAGAACACAGCAACACTCTGCTCCGAGCGCCCGGGCCGGGTCCAGCGGTTCTGTGTTTGTTAGAGGAAAGGGAAGAAGAGCCCTGCGAGGGTGGCCTTGTTGACGCCCTTTGCCCTTTGACCCTTCCCTGACCTTCTGCTGCCCGTGAACGCAGCGCCCGGCCCCAGGGTCCTGCTGCTCCCCCAGGGCTGCCTGTCGCCCGCCAGACACACGCACTGGGGTTGCCTCTGCCTGCTCTCGCGAGCGCTTGCTCTGCCTCTCTGCTCCTGGGCACAGGTGACGTCTCAGTTCCGGGTCACCCGCTCCTGGCCCCACTCTGCTCCCCGTGTGTGCAGAGCCCTCGGCCCTGTGCCCTCCGCTGCTGCCTCCCACTCTGCTATGTCCACTACGGACGCCTTGGCCACGCGGCCCTCGCCAGTGCCGCACCTCTGAGGCCTGTGGTACGTCCGCCACTCCGCTCAAACAACGGAGAGAAAGGACGGCCCCTTAGTCAGTATTTGCTGTGCTCCAGGAACCACGCTGATGACAAACGACCCCTTAGGCAGTATTTACTATGCTGACGGCGTCTTAGGTAAATCCACATGCAATTCTCCTAATAAAGCCAGGAGGAAGCCGGCAGTGACGCTTATCGTAGGAGAACGTCGTGGAGACTCACTGGGTCCAGCCTCAGCCAAGCAGTGTCTGAGCACCTGGGGCGCAGTCACAGACGTCACATCCTGAAAGCTCACAGACGAACTGTGGGGCCCAGAAACACTGAAGAGGCCGAGAGTAGACTGGACACGTCACGAATGCAGAGTGTCAGCGCGTGGACGCAGCCTGTATCACTGTTTGCTACCCTAAAATACACACAAGTCTATCACAAAATGTTAACCTTTATCAAAACTTATGCAAATCAACACTTTCAGCCCAAACACGGTGCCACCCGCGGCGGGAGAAGCACGAAGACGCAGCCACAAATCAGAGCTCACCAGGGGCGACTCTGAAATCAATTCGCAGTTCCTTGAAAAGTTAAAGATGGAGTCGCTGTATGACTCAGCAGTCCCACTGAGAGAACTGGAAACACGTGCACACACACACGCACACGCACACACATGTCTCGGACATGAGCGCTCACAGTAGAATTATTCGTAACAGCAAACAGTGAAGCAAACCCAGTGTCTAGTATCTGTGAGCCGATAAGCTGACCCTGAACAGCGGCTGGTTTGGGCTGGTTTGGGCTGGTTTGGCGGCTGACCTCCCACACGTCTGGGGATGCAGACAGTGCTTTTGGTTGCTTGTGGGAGGCAGCCAGGGAGTTACGGCCGCGGCACGGCAGCTCTGGGAGTGGAATTGCGGAGTCATACAGCGACTCCATACGTAACTTTTCAAGGAACTGCAAAGGGTAGGCTGGGCTGTTTGTCTCCTGTTTGCTGGGATGTGAGCGCTCTTTCCGCGTTCTGGCCCAAGCAGGTTTCCAGAATCATGAGTCGCACGCACTTTCCTCCCTCCTTCAGCTGTCTTTTCGCGGTTTTGACCGCGTCCTTTGACGTATTGACGTCCGTATTTCCGAAGTGCGATGTGTGCACTGCTTATCCATTTATCTATCAGCACAGGCGGCTCCATGCTGATTTCCATGCCGACACGGGGCCGACGTTCAGGAAGGCGTGCTCACCGCCTTCTCTGGCCTCTCCAACAGCTCGCTCACCGGACCCGGCTCTGCCGCTGCCGCTGCGGGGCGGGTTTTGCCCTCCAGATCGTCCCACAGATCTTCGTCAAGTCCTCATACAGCGGCATCACACAGCTCCCGCGTCTCCACCACCGCTGTTCCTGACTGGGCCTGACCGGGCCTCCTGGGCCTGGCTTACATGCCACCTCCTATGGCAGCCTGGCCACCCAGACAACACGCCGCCGTCGGAGCCTCTGGGCCCTTGTGAGGAGGAGTTAACACACTCACGGCCGAGCAGCCACATCCATGGTTGTTCTGCCACCCGGCTGCACGTGAGCAGCCACGGCACCAAGACTGAAATGTGAACTGTGCTCTGGGCTGCTGTCACCAGACGTGACAAGTGACAGGCACACACGTCAGAGCTGTGCAAAGCCAGGCCCGCCTGGGACTGTGGTGGGACCACGGTGCACGCTGACAGCAGGGATGTGTGTGGGGGGCGAAGCTGCCACCAGCGCCCCTGTGGCCTTCACCCTGGGGTTTGCTGGATGCGGCAGACAGGGGCTCAGGGGAGGCAGAGGGGAGCACGCGCGCTGCCCCGGGCGAGGCCGCACTTCTCAAAGGAGCTGGCACACTCACTAGACAGAGAGCAAACCCTGAGCCACGGGGCCAGCCCAGGGCCCAGCCATGCTCCTTCTGGTACTTTCCAAACTGGCTTGCCCTTGACAGGGAAAATGGAGCCCTGGAGACGGGGGGAGGGGAGACAGAGTGCTCCCTTCTCACTCCTCTTCTCTGTCCGCAGGTGGAGCCAGGTGGTCGAATGCGCATGCATCAGATGTGAGCCAGAACTGGTTGACGGAGTTCATGCAGAATCCTTACCATTCCTGTGAGAACGAAACACATGGACATAATGAGCTATGGAGCAGGACTTGTGTAATGTCAGTGAGAGGAGCTAAATGGTCTCGTGTCTGCACTTTGCAAAATCTGTCTTCATTTATCTGAGGGGCAAATAGATCATAGGTGATAGATGACGGACAGATAGATCGATCGATGATGGAAATAAAACCCGCTGGTTCACCTTCTACATGCAACAACGGGGCGGGTGCATGGGAAACAGGTAAGGTCGCTCAGGGTTCTTAACCGCTGGACCAAGCCTTCTCCTCACAGCTCTATTTAAAATCGGCTTTGCACAATATAATTATGTATGATGAAATTAACCTAAGGATTTAACAGTTTATCTTTCCTCCAATTAGAGCGGCCTTCAGTAACAGAAAACCACCGTGAGCTGTCAGAAGGGCGATGGCAAAGAGAGCAAAGGGCTGCATTTTCAGCTCCATTAAGGACGCCCTCCCCTGCCTTCGGTCTGCACACAGCCCTGTGGCTCCCCTCCCCCGCCTTCGGTCTGCACACAGCCCTGTGGCTCCCCTCCCCGCCTTCGGTCTGCACACAGCGCTGTGGCTCCCCTCCCCTGCCTTCAGTCTGCACACAGCCCTGTGGCTCCCCTCCCCTGCCTTCAGTCTGCACACAGCCCTGTGGCTCCCAGAGAGGGAGGGAGAGAGGTGGGTTAGAGCTGCTTCCCATTGATCCAGTGATAAATGTGGATTGCCAGCAAGCTGGAGTCCACCTCACAACCTCCTCACAACCTCAGAACGGAAGTAGGGACCGGCTGGGCCTCTGCGTCTCCGTCCTGTCTCAGAGAGCAGATTGGTGCAGCCGCGGTTCCGTCTTGCAAGGCAGTGGGGGCTCAGCAAGGAGATTCCCAGAGCCAGGTGCTTCTCCTGGTCTCCCATGGGGTGCAGGGCCCAAGGACTTGGGCCATCCTCCACTGCCCTCCCAGGCCACAGCAGAGAGCTGGCCTGGAAGAGGGGCAACAGGGACAGAATCTGGTGCCTCGACCAGGACTAGAACCTGGTGTGCTGGTGCTGCAGGTAGAGGATTAGCCTATTGAGCCGTGGCGCCAGCCAAGACTAACTTTAAAGAGTGACAGCAGGAGAATTCGGCATGGGCACGAGGATAGACAAATAGATGAGTGGAGCTTAAAGTCCCGACAAATGTGAATTAATTCAGCGAGTTTTCCTGCAGTTTGGATGGTGTCTAACCGTGAGCCCGGGTGTGGCCGTCTCTGACCCTGAGCTTTCGGGATCTTGTTCTCCCTGCATATCCTCCTGGTGCTCCGAGCACACGTGTGTTAACCACTTGGGCTTCCCCGTGGAGCTGGAGCGGGGCTGCTCTGGGCCGGCCTGGTCTGTGGGTGGTCCAGCCCATCACAGTGCTCCTGGGCCGCTCTGCTGTGACTTAGCTTTTCTTGGGAATCCTGTGAGTTTCCATCTCCGTTGACATGCACCACCTGGGCTTTCTGCTCTCAGCTTTTCCCTCAGACTCTAACATATTGATCACTATTACATCACATTCCCTGGGGAAACCCCAGCATCTGCATTGCACCAGGACTTGGTCGGACAATGCCTTGTTCCTTCAGGCTGTGTTTGCTCGTCCTTTGGCCTCGCTTGCCATTTTCTGCGAGCCGTGTCGTACATGCTGATGAGCACGAGGTGAGCAGGCCCGTGGGAGCTGGGCTGTGACTGTGGACGCCACTGGCGTCAGCTTCCTCCGCCCTTGCTTTTGTCTCCCCTCTTGGTTTGGGGGCGTCCTTTGTTCTACGTCTCAGTCACTTCCTGCGCCTCTTCTGGCCGTGGTCTGCTGTCACTTTCCCTGGGAGCCTGGTGACACCAGACAAGGCTGGGTGCATGGGGTGGGCAGGGTTCTCTCGTGCCCGGGTTCAGTCACGGTTTGGGGTGCACAGGTTTGGGAGTGCACAGCATTTGGGGGCGCACAATGGTTTGGGGTGCACAGCATTTGGGGGCGCACAATGGTTTGGGGTGCACAGCATTTGGGGGCGCACAGTGTTTGGGGATGCACAGTGTTTGGGAGGGCACAACATTTGGGGGTACGTGGTGTTTTGGGGCGCACAGCATTTGGGGGTGCACAACATTTGGGGGTACGTGGTGTTTTGGGGCACACAGCGTTTGGGGGCACACAGCATTTGGGGGTACGTGGTGTTTTGGGGCACACAGCGTTTGGGGATGCACAGCATTTGCCATGACGACGCGTCTTTTCAAGGTGTTTTCTGTGCCTCCTCAACCCCCTAACTTTCCCCTGCCCTCCTGGATCCACACTCCAGATGGAGCCAGTGGGCTCTGACGTCTGTCCTGGGAGCCCCCTCCCTCTGTTACAGGTGTGTGTGTTTATGTGTTTAGAAATGAGTGTGCCTGCACACACACACGTGTATACGTGTGTATACATGTGCATATGTCTATATGTGTGTATATGTGTGCACATGTGTGCATATATGTGTGTGTATGTGCATGTATATTACATGTATAGAGTCTATGCATGCACACACACACATAAGCATATTGCAACAGGACAGAGACGGGGGTCGGTCAGTGCTGGCGGAGGGTGGAGCCCACGTCCCCAGCTGGAATTGGCTTTCACTCCGCCCGTGCAGCACCACTGGGGACCGGACCTTCTGCATCACGAGGGAGAGGGGCTGTGGGGGTTTCAGGAAGGCTGCTTTCCCCTCCCATTTCCAGGGCCAGGGTAGGGGGAAGGGGTGGAGGGGATGGAGGGATCGGGGTGTCCCCCTCTTTTCAGTGTAGTGTGTGGTGGGGTCTTTGGAGGAACCCCGAGAAAGTGTGATTTGTATGTGACCTGTGACCTCTGTGTGACTGTGCATGGCCTATGGGTGACTTGTGTGTGGCCTGTGTGTGACTGAAGCTGCTGGGGCTCCCCTGCCCCTCAGAGGCTGGCGCTCAGGTTCTGGGATCCCCTTGCCACAGGGCCGAGCCCCGGGGTTCCTCCTGGCAGGTAGACCTCACTTGCTCTCTCGAGGTGCACCTGCCGCTCAGCGGGTGGTGTCATCTGATTTCTCTTTCGGAGGAGCCCAAGAAAAGTCCCGAAGTTCCCCTTGTTCGGCTTCTGTGAAGACAGAAGAGTGATGTCATCAGATCCACCACGTCACAGCTGTCACTGGCTCCATTTGGACAAAAATCATCAAGTCTGTGATCAGATAAACCAATATTTGACTGTACGGGCTTTCCTCTGGGAGTCAAGAATATAGTATTTTTTACAAGAATTATTTATTTATTTGAAAGGCAGAGTTACAGAGAGAGAGAGAGAGAGAGAGAGAGAGAGAGAGAGAGAGAGGTCTTCCATCTGCTGGTTCACTCCCCAAACGGCCTCAAAGGTCAGAGCTACTGATCCGAAGCCAGGAGCCAGAACTTCTCCTGGGTTTCCCACACGGGTGCAGGGGCCCGAGGACTTGGGCCATCTTCCACTGCTTTCCCAGGCCACAGCAGAGAGCTGGATCGGAAGTGGAGCGGCCGGGACTCGAGCTGGCACCCACCTGGGATGCCGGCACTGCAGGCGGCGGCTCTACCTGCTACACCACACTGTCTGCTCCAAGAATAATCTTCTGTTTACTTCTATCGACTTTCTGCTATGCTTCATGTCCCAGGTCCCTAACACCCTGGCTCCCCTTGGGTGTGTGGGGTAAAGGTGGAAACCTTATTTCTCAGTGTACTAAGCCTCTGTAACCAGGTTCCTATCTTCAGATCTGAGGATGCTGGTTTGTCCAGGGAGCTCGGTTCTCATGGGTCCAAGACAAGCTGTTGATTTTCATTTGTTCAACTTTCTCTTGTTATCAGCTTCTAAGCACTCTCAATGCCTGAGATAAAATCAGAAGTTGATTTATTTTTGATCAATGGAGCAAATAAACGCAACGGAGTAAAGGAAGCCCTTGCGACACATGGTGCTGGGGACCCGAAAACTGTGGAGCAGCAGGAATTGACCTCTACTTTACGTCAAAGAAACAAGGGCGAGGGGTGGACAGCTTGTGCGTTGTGAAACAGAGGGTTAGATGCGTTTGCACAGAAGACCCAAGAAGCTCTCAAAGCCAAGCGCCACGAGTCTGCAGAGATGCTGAGCCGAGCACATCGCGCCAGCCCTTGGTGGGGTGATGGGGGCACGGGAGAACTGGGGGGCCTGGTGGGGTGATGGGGGCACGGGAGAACTGGGGGGCCTGGTAGGGTGATGGGGGGACGGGAGAACTGGGGAGTCTGGTGGGGTGATGGAGGCACGGGAGAACTGGGGGGCCTGGTAGGGTGATGGGGGGACGGGAGAACTGGGGAGTCTGGTGGGGTGACGGGGGCACGGGAGAACTGGGGGTCTGGTGGGGTGACGGGGGCATGGGAGAACTGGGGAGTCTGGTGGGGTGATGGGGGGACGGGAGAACTGGGGAGTCTGGCGGGGTGACGGGGGCACGGGAGAACTGGGGGGCCTGGTAGGGTGATGGGGGGACGGGAGAACTGGGGAGTCTGGTGGGGTGACGGGGGCACGGGAGAACTGGGGGGTCTGGTGGGGTGACGGGGGCATGGGAGAACTGGGGGGCCTGGTGGGGTGACGGGGGCACGGGAGAACTGGGGGATCCGGTGGGGTGATGGGGGCACAGGAGAACTGGGGGGTCTCTGACTTCCTGCTTTCTCTCACTCCGTGCTATTGGGAGTGAAGGGGAACGCAAGAAGACGATAAAGTTCAGACAGGCACACAGGGAGGATCCTTGTGCCGTGAGCTCTCTGCAGGCTGCCCCGACGGTGGACACGTTTGGCCAGACGCAAGGGCTGTGTGACACCGAGAGGGGCCCCTGGTGCCCACTGTGGGTGACCACGGCGTGTCAGTGTCGGGTCCTCCAGGTGAGGCGCGTGCTGCCGGCTCGGGGGGTTGGCAGAGGGGGCTCTCCGTGGGAGGGCGGGGCCGTGGGAACCCCTGTGTTTTCTCCTCAACTTTCTTGTGAGCCTTAAAACTGCCATGGTGTCCACTGTCCTTGAATTATAAAACTGAAATTATTTCTGCATCTTTCAGAGAAACGTTGGTACAAACACACATCTACTATCCCAGGACTGCATCCTTGTATTTCAGGTCTGTACTTTTGCGAGTCCCACCGTGAATTATTTTAAAACAAAAGCCATAACATTTTATCAGAAGATACTCAGTCCCGACTTCGGTTCATTGTCAGCACTGACGTTGCTGCTGTCTTCTGCTGCGTGTGGTGCCCAGGGAAGGCTGCAGACACGCCGGGCTCTGTGGGGACGGAGATCACGTCCCAGGGGGGATTAGAACTGAGAAAATCCAGGTCCGCGGTGGATCGTAACGAGATCCAACACACGGTCATCAGGTGTTCGGCCACATCTCCATACGACAGGGACCTCCTAAGGCATGCCCATGCCTTTCCACTCAGGATCCAAGACCCACTTCCCAACACATGTTCCTAAGCTCTAGACCATGGTTAGGTTGTCACTTATTTCAGAACTCCCTAACGTTCCGGGAGCTCGAGCTTGTGAGGAAGAGGATCCCCTTCTCCTGAGGCTCAGCTGCCTTTTCCTTGTGCATCACGTCCAGACAGGACAAGGCCCTTGAATGATGAGGGCCTGGGACAGTTTTATGCACCACGGTTTATCGCAAGGTTAACAAGAGCTGCCAATAACCACAGGCCTGACAGCGATCTGTCACCTACCGATGACAACGTCAAGGCCGGCGAAACCCAAGTGGGCGCGTCTGCCTCCTACGCGCTTGTTTTCAGCTTGAGATAGATGGAACAGAAACCGCAGGCTTTCCACTCCCACGTGCGCTCGCGCCGTCCCACACGCTTTCCCAGGGAGGCCCCGACATCCCATGAGCACTTGCACGTGCGTGGGTGCGTGCAGTCCTGTGGGCCACGGTACAACACGCGTGCAGAGGACATGACTGAAGGTGGGGACTTGCAACCCACGCCAGCCTCTGGGTTCTGGGTTCTGGGTTCTGGGTTCTGGCTCCTGTTCTCCCCTGTTTCACTGAGATCGGGCCGCCTTCCTGCGGCTCTTGTGGGAGTTATCTGTGATCCGGAACTCGGGGAGCAAGACAAGCATGCCTCTGCTCGGGTTTTATAGACTACGGGGACCATGGCTCACCTGACGCCTGGGTCAGGGGACCAGCAGGCTGCAGGCACTGTGCAAGGGGCCACGTCAGAGCAGAGGTCAGCCCCGGGTGTCTGTCACAGAGGCTGCAGGGAGCCTGGGACGGGGCAGACCACAGTGGACGGGACCGGAGTCCACCTGGGTCTGAGCTCGGCCTAACGACGAACCCCAGAGTCTGAAAATCAGCAAGCTGGGCATTTGGCTGGGGGTTGACGCCGAGCGTCCGGGCTGAGTCTCAGTTCTCCCCCAGGTCCTGCTGCCGGCTGATGCTCACCTGGGGGGCAGCAGGGGATGCTGCACGTGGTTGGGTCGCTGCCACCCACACAGGAGACCTGGGTGAGTTCTGGGCTCTTGGCTTTGCCCTAGCCCACGCCTAGCTGTCTTAAGTGACCAGTGGATGGGAGATGTGTGTATGTGTGTGTGTGTGTCTTTCTCCTCTCTGTATCTCTGTCATTCATATGAATAAACACAAATGAACAAAAGTTTAAAAAGCCCACAACCTGCTTTCAAGGATACTGGAAACGCGCAGCCTCCTCCTAGAGAGCCAAGGCGGGAAACGCTGGTATGGGATTTCCGGCTCAGGTGACGATGTCACCAACGCACGGGCGCTGTCAGACGCTGCCAGGACCTCCAGAAGCGCCTGGGTCTCCTTCATCAATTTAAGGCTTCGTTAAAATCTTCCATTTTGTTTCTCTGCCCAATTCCAATTATCTTAGCAGACCTAATTGTGAATATCGCAAAGCACATCCTCCCATCCGTTCTCCCTTGTCTGCATCCTGTTACCCGCACTCAATCCACTGCCAAGGGCCTCAGAAGGCAGCCTTCCAGGATGAACAGCTCTCGAACCTCCGTGGCGCTGCTTGAAAGCTCGCTGGTCCAACCATGTCCGTGGTGCAGCCGGCACTCGCTGTGTGCAGACCGAGCCGGGCACTGCACGGCTGCTGTTCAAGTGGACCTTCTTCCACTCAGTGACGGCCCAGAGCCCAGTGCAGCGATGCCGGGGTTGCATCTGAACACGTGGCCGTCCTCGCTCCATTTTGTTCTGCTATCCCTGTTCGTCTCCTGCTGCACCTAATTTACGAACCCAACTTCACAGCATCCGAGTGAACGGAGGAAAAGATGGTCTGTCCTGCAGGGCTCGGTGCTCCTGTGAACCCCGGCGTCCACGCTGCCCGCAGATACGGGGGGACGATCGCACTTAGCTAGAGGTGCAGCCAATGCTGTCCCGCAGCAAACTGCTCCCGGATAATCAATGCTGCAGACGCTGCGAGGCTGAGACAGGGAGTCAGAGCGCGTGGGGCCTCGAGCACCCACCCTAGCCCTGGCTGAACCGCGGTGGCCCCGTGGCCTGTGAGCCACACAAGCTGGCTGCATGCGGAAGCCGCATCCCTGGGGACTTGGGGCCCTTCTGCCTCAGGCAGGCTGGAAGCCCTGAGAGCACTTAGCCTCCCACTTCATTTGCTGGCTCTGGGAGGAAACAGCGCATCCAAGAGGAGCTCAAACACTCAGCGGGATGTGTCCAAGCTCACGGAGCCTGGGGTGCATGCACTCCGCCCGCTCTGCTCCGGTCGGCTCTCGGAAAGCAGCCTGTGTGTCATGGGCTCCTCCACTCCTGGAATCCACCGACATAAACACTCGGGGCAGGCCGTGAGTCCCACAGCTGGGCTGGGCCCTGGAGGCTCACGGCTTCGCGGGGAGGGGGGAGGGTTGGTGGGGCTCCCCCTGGGGTTAGTGAGCCCTGTTCCTCTGCCAGGGACACCTCTCCAAGTCAGGTGGATTTTCCATCCGTAGGCTTTCCAGTGTAATAAACAGGCCTCCTGAGACAGAGACGAATGGCGTGGGTGCCGGTGGGTGCCGCGTTCCCGAGTGGCCCAGGAGACCTGCAGAGCAAGTGCAGGGAGCGCTCGGCTGGACACGAGCGAGCTGTGCGCCTGGCTTTGGGGGTCTTCCCAGACCCCGCCTCCCCAGAAGGTCGCTCATGGGGCACCCTCTCTACCCCATTTTAAAGGGGTCTTTCCCCAGCTTCCAGCCTCTGTCTCCGCGGCCCCGTCCCCTGGTCTTGCAGGTCTCCTGGCGACACCTGGGAGCGCAGACTGAACGTGTCTCCTGCCGAGGGCCACGGCTGGAACTCTGCCTCTTCCGGAGCACTTGGGCATCTGGGGAGTGAACAGAGGCTGGGAGTGCTCCCTCCCTCTCCCTGCCTCTCCCTGCCTCTCCCTGCCTCTCCCTGCCTCTCCTTCCCTCTCCCTCCCTCTCCCTCCCTTCCTCTCCCTCCCTCCCTCGCTCTCTCTCTCTCTCTCTCTGTAGCCGTCTCCCTCAAATAAGTAAACAAAGTCAAACAGGTGCATGGCATGTGCACCTCCATGGCTGCGTCGTTCCCAACAAGGAGATGCTGAGGACAGAGGAGCAGGCCGAGGAAGTGTGCAGAGCAGCCGTGAGTCTCGACGCAGCCTGGGACAGTGGGGACCCCCATGCTTGGGACCCCCAGATGCAGTCTTGGACAGTGGGGACCCCCACGCCTGAGACCTCCGGATGCAGCCTGGGACAGTGGGGACCCTCACACCTGGGACCCCCGGATGCAGCCTTGGACAGTGGGGACCCCCACGCCTGGACCCCCAGATGCAGCCTGGGACAGTGGGGACCCCCATGCCTGGACCCCCAGATGCAGCCTGGGACAGCGGGGACCCCCACACCTGGAACCCCCAGATGCAGCCTTGGACAGCGGGGACCCCCACGCCTGGGACCCCCGGATGCAGCCTGGGACAGTGGGGACCCTCACACCTGGGACCCCCGGATGCAGCCTTGGACAGTGGGGACCCTCACACCTGGGACCCCCGGATGCAGCCTTGGACAGTGGGGACCCTCACACCTGGGACCCCCGGATGCAGCCTGGGACAGCGGGGACCCCCACACCTGGAACCCCCAGATGCAGCCTTGGACAGCGGGGACCCTCACACCTGGGACCCCCGGATGCAGCCTGGGACAGCGGGGACCCCCACACCTGGAACCCCCAGATGCAGCCTTGGACAGCGGGGACCCCCACGCCTGGGACCCCCGGATGCAGCCTGGGACAGTGGGGACCCTCACACCTGGGACCCCCGGATGCAGCCTTGGACAGTGGGGACTCTCACACCTGGGACCCCCGGATGCAGCCTTGGACAGCGGGGACCCTCACACCTGGGACCCCCGGATGCAGCCTGGGACAGCGGGGACCCCCACACCTGGAACCCCCAGATGCAGCCTTGGACAGCGGGGACCCTCACACCTGGGACCCCCGGATGCAGCCTGGGACAGCGGGGACCCCCACACCTGGAACCCCCAGATGCAGCCTTGGACAGCGGGGACCCCCACGCCTGGGACCCCCGGATGCAGCCTGGGACAGTGGGGACCCTCACACCTGGGACCCCCGGATGCAGCCTTGGACAGTGGGGACCCTCACACCTGGGACCCCCGGATGCAGCCTTGGACAGCGGGGACCCTCACACCTGGGACCCCCGGATGCAGCCTGGGACAGCGGGGACCCCCACGCCTGGACCCCCGGATGCAGCCTTGGACAGCGGGGACCCCCACACCTGGAACCCCCAGATGCAGCCTTGGACAGCAGGGACCCCCACGCCTGGACCCCCGGAAGAGCGGGACCACATGGTACACATGAAATAAGCCACTCACCCAAGGCAGAGTCTGTAGGAGTTCGGTTTCTGTGAGGTCCCCGAAGAAGACAAAGGCACAGAGACATAAAGTTGCACGGGGGGGGGGGGGGGGGGGGGGCAGGACCTGGGCCCCGAACGCTCGGGGCGTGAGTTCTGAAAGGTGGGACTGTCCCAGAGACGGGTGGGGGTGATGGCGGCACAGCCACGAGAATGTTCTCATTACCCCAATGGCCGTGGGCGAGCTGAGCCTGGCAGACGGGCGTACGTGCTGCATGGCGCTATGCCCGGGACGTGCCTAAAGAGGAAAGCCCTGGTGTGGGCTGGGGCAGGCAGGTGGGGCCACGTCACGAGGGAGACCCTGCAGAGTGGCCCTCGCTGACCTGGGCACTGATCCAGTAGCACGCGAGGCTGGGGTCTTGATGGGAGCCTCTGGGGATGGCACTGAGCCTGTCCCGAGACCCCTGGGCTGCGCCCACCCCTTCCCGGCCTGCAGCCTGGGTGCGTCCACCTGTTCCGTGAAGTGAAGCCCGGGATCTGCCCGGGATCGGGCGTGTCAGGCCTCTGTGCCTAGATGGTGGGCCGGATTTCGGGAAGTGTGTGGTGAGATGGACACGAAGACATTTCTCGCGGCGCAAACCGTCTGTCAGCCACACAGTCTTCCGGCATCACGCGCTTTCCGTGAGTGTGAAGAATCCTTGCATGCACGGGTTTTGGAGCTGGTTTGCACCTGTCTTTTTATCCCATCGCCCAATGACAGCACGCTCCCCGGCCCATGCCCGCAAAAAGGATGATCAGAGAAGTGGCAGGACAGGGAGACCCCTCCAAACCCCTCAGTTCCGCTGTCCCTGCGGCCGTGTCGCTGGTACAAGCTGGATCCCGAGAGGGGCGTGTGGCACTGCTGAGCCGCCACCACGCAGGAGACCACGGAACCTTCGCAGCTTCGTTGTACTCATGACTCCTGCAAGGGTCCCCGCGTTTACCAGGGAAACGTCGTCTGCCGGGAGTGACCCACGGGCAGGAGGCGCCACGCTTTCCTCCCACACGTGGTTGAGTCGTTAACAGCCCACGGCTGGGAGCTGGGGGTGTGGAACCCTTTGGAAGATCTTCCCTTTTTCTGATTAGTCCCAGGGAATGTGAAAACGCTCTCCCGAGCCCCGAGTGCCTGCACAATTTATGGCTCCGGAATTTCAAACCGAGGCCTCACCTCCACTTTCCTTTGGCAGGAGGCAACTTTCTCCTCTTGCAGAAAAATGGCTGTTTACGGATGCTCTCACAGACAACGCCCGAGCAGAGCGAACCAGAGGGACCCGAGGCTGCCCGGGCTGGCTGTGGTGGGCCGGGCTCCTGCCTGAGGGTGGAGGAGGAAGGGGAGGCCTCCCGGCAGGGGCCCAGGGCAGGACAGAGCCCCAGGCGGGTGGCAAGGAGGTGTCACTGGGCCCCCCGCAGAGGAGACCTGACTCATGGGATGGGGGCTTGGGCTGGCCTGGAGGCAGTGCCGGGATGAATCCTCTGTCCCGTTGGACGAGCAACTCGGTCCCGGGGTGAAGAGGAGGGGGCCGAGCTCAGAAGGCTGAGTTAGCTTGGGATGGACGGAGGCAGCCTATGTCCACACGGAGGGTGGGCTGGTGGGGGACGGGATCCCGGCTGCTCCACTTCCAGTCCAGTTCCCTGCTAATGTGCCTGGGGAGGTGGTGGAAGATGGCCCAAGTCCTTGGGCCCCTGCACCCACGTGGGAGACCCGGAAGAAGCTCCTGGCTCCTGGTTTTGGCCTGGCCCAGCCCTGGCCTTCGTGGCCATTTGTGGGGGTGAAGCAGTGGCATGAAGACCCCCATATCACCCTCTCTCTGTGACTCTGTGTCTCAAATGAAATGAAATAAGTCTTTTTGTAAACAATTAAGAAATAAAAAGCGGCAGCCAGTTCATGGGCGGTGCTTGCTCCACTGCTCTGCTTGATTCTTGGTGCTCGCCGAGCTACACTGTGCCGAATCCCCGAATCAGACCTTCTCAGGGAACCCCGAATCGGACCGCAGGGCGTGCACAGGGACGTCAGCTTGTCTGCGTGAACACTCCACAGGGTGTCGGGCTACCTGGGTGCTCGGGTGGGTCCTGCAGGACGAGGGGGCAGCCGCCGCGGGGAACCTCACCCGTCTGCTTTTGGGTTCATCGAGCCGGCGTCGCACGGGGCAGGCAGCGCCGTCCTGGGTCTTCTTCCTGGTTCCTGACTCTCACATCCAGACATGGCGTCCGTGAGGAGGGGGTCCGGGCTGGGCTGCTTTGTGGGAGTTGGCATGGCTCTCTGCGCGTCACTGTGTGCCCCCTGCCACGGGGCGACACCAGGCCGACCCTCGCCTCTGGGGCTCAGGGCGATGAGGTGTCTCAGGCGCGCCCTCTGCGTCCTGTCCCACATACACAGTCACGGTCTGTCCGGAAGCTGTGTCTGCAGCCCACGGTTCAGGCTCGCTGGTTTTGGGGGTTAAACGGTACGGATCAAGGACAGCGACAGCAGACGGCTCTCTCTCAAGTCCCCAGAGCCGCGGTGACTGTGGGAAGAGGCGTCCGACGCTGGCGACACGTCTGGTGCCGACTGTCGCTCTCGTTCACAGCCGCAGCCTGGTTCTAAAGGAGTGCTGGCTCTGCTCTCATTAAGCGACGTTTGCTGTTTTCCTTTTTGATCTTTGGAATGTGTCTTTGTTGTTCTGGCTCTCTCATCTGCTAATCATCACCTCCGCTGATCTCTCATTCAACAGCTCACCCTGAGCTGCTAATTACCAAGGGCGGAGAGCAGAGAACTGAGCATCCAAGGACTTTGTTACATAACATCCCGCGTGGCCCATGGCGCGCCTTTCTGGGGGTGTCCCGGGGCACTAAGGGGGGGGGGGCTGGGGTTTGCTAGGGTCTGGCCATGCTCAATGTCTGCCTGCCAGAACACCCTTAAGCGTGATGGCCCAGATGGCGGGGCTGGGCTGGGACGGGGGGGGGGGGGGGTCTCCTGTCCCTGCCCCAGGCTTCTCAGCAGTGAGGGCCTAGATGGGGGAGATGAGAACGGACGTGGACATGAACTCAACTCAGCTCCCCGAGAGCCTGGGCTGTGGTTAAAGCTGCAATGCAAGACCCTTGCAAAAAGTTTCATTTTTATAAAAACAAGTTGGCTTTCAGAGGGCAGAGGCCAGAACTACAGCGAGCGGGGTCCTTGCCCAGGGAGGGGATGGCCGGCTGTCGCGGCCTAGGCGGCTTAGCAGTGGGCGTGTCTGTTTGTCCCGAGGGTTTTATTGCTGTCACATAAATTACTCTGCAGTAATAAAGCGCACTGTTCCACATCTCAGGCTTTGTAGATTTGGAAAGCCTTTTCCCCACATTCGTCCAAATTCAGGAAAATAGTTTTTGAAATGTAGCTGTGTTTTCTCCAGGGTGAGTTTCTCAATTCGCCCTCTCACTGGGGCCGCAGCATCCTAGCTGGTTGACAGGGCGGTGTTGGGACGCCAGCGCCCTCCATGGCGCGGTCTGCGTCCACCTGCGAAGGCCACAGCTGAACACGGGTGCCACATGGGGTGCCTTCCCGGCGATGTGGCTGACGCAGTGCTAGGCAGTGCCCTAAAGACTGCTTCCCCGGCTGGACCTCACCTGCGCTCACAGCCACTCTATGGAGAGGGCAGCAGGGCGGGAGGTGATGGCCCCGGTCGGAGCAGAGGGATCCTGGGCGACGGGGCTGCCCGAGGTCCATCGGGAGGGCGCCTCCTCCTTTCTCTCCAGGCTTTGGGACTGTGGGCTCTGAGGAGCAGGTTCAACTTGAGTGTCGGGGAGGGGGCGCTAATCTCCCATGTAGCGTTTGACCCAAGTGGCAGTGGGGTCCACGGGCAGGCACCTGGAGCGTCTCTGTGATGTGGTGACCACATGGGTGCTCCAGGTCTGGCCACACCTGCTGGGCGTGAGGGGAAGGAGGCTGGAGAACGCTGGCCCAGAGCACGCTGCGGCCAGAGGCTGGCTGCCACTGTGACGACTCCCCCGCCTCTCCTCTCCACGGCGCATACGTGCATCCCCGTTCATGCCTGCCGCAGCGGCTGCCCACACACCTGCCGGGACCCTCTCTCCCTGCTAAGGGTCTCCAACTCCTCCTCCTCTGGCCAAATCTTCTAGAGGGCACGGCCCCCCGGGAGGGTTAGAGCAGCTGTGCTGGCGGCGCCAGTGTGACCGGCCCGCGCTTGAACTGGGGACGGTGCACGGTGAGTTGGGGACCCGCTGCTTTTGCCTGGCTCAGGAGCCACACGGGGTGGGGGTGGTGGTGCTGGTGGTGAGGGGTGGGCAGAGGAGGGGAAGGCGCCCGGGAAGTGGCACGCACCTGCGCCACCGAGGTCGCGCTCAGAGCCTGCCTCTGTGTCTGTGTTGCAAGGAAGGAGCCACACCTTTGCGGCCACACCATCAGCGGGACCTCAGTGGTGCGGGAGGCTCTGGGTGGGAGGCTCTGGGCCGGAGGCTGTAAGCGTCAGGAAGTCTTTGCCTCGCTACCCCGAGCGCACCCAGAGCCGGCCACAGGCATCCAGAGCAGAGCCCTGTGCTCACTCCAGGCTGCAGGGTCGTCCACGTCCAAACCACCAGGGCAGAGTGGAAGGAGACGGTCTGCTCCTCCCCTGTGGGGCCCTGCCAACGGTCTGCTCCTCCCCTGTGGGGCCCTGCTCACGGTCTGCTCCTCACTGTGGGTCCTGCCCACGGTCTGCTCCTCCCCTGTGGGCCCTGCTCACGGTCTGCTCCTCCTCTGTGGGCCCTGCCCACGGTCTGCTCCTCACTGTGGGGCCTGCCCACGGTCTGCTCCTCACTGTGGGTCCTGCCCACGGTCTGCTCCTCCCCTGTGGGCCCTGCCCACGGTCTGCTCCTCACTGTGGGTCCTGCCCACGGTCTGCTCCTCCCCTGTGGGCCCTGCTCACGGTCTGCTCCTCCTCTGTGGGCCCTGCCCACGGTCTGCTCCTCACTGTGGGGCCTGCCCACGGTCTGCTCCTCACTGTGGGTCCTGCCCACGGTCTGCTCCTCCCCTGTGGGCCCTGCCCACGGTCTGCTCCTCACTGTGGGCCCTGCCCACGGTCTGCTCCTCCCCTGTGGGCCCTGCCCACGGTCTGCTCCTCACTGTGGGGCCCTGCCCACGGTCTGCTCCTCACTGTGGGCCCTGCCCATGGTCTGCTCCTCCTCTGTGGGCCCTGCCCACGGTCTGCTCCTCACTGTGGGTCCTGCCCACGGTCTGCTCCTCACTTCGGGCCCTGCCCACGGTCTGCTCCCTCACCTATGAGGCTCTGCCCACAGTGGGACATAGCATTACAAGCAAGTTTTATTTTTCCCAAACGTAACTCTGTATTTTTGGACTTCCACATTTTTATTGATACACAAAAATCTGTTTTTGTTGTGTTTCTTTCAGAGCCTAATTGAGGTATAGTTGAGGAATAATCAACAGGTCTAGAGGGTACGTTCTGACACGCGCACACACACACACACACACGCGTGCACACGCACACTCAGCACCGCCGCAGAATGCTGAGTGCGTCCATCGCTCCTCCCTCGCTGCAGCTCCCTGGCGAGCCACTGGCTACACTGCACTTGCCCACACTGGCCTAGCCTGGCCCTGGGCTCAGCCCTGCCCAGACAGGGAAGGCTGACCTGGCCAGAGTCTTACACAGACGGCCTCGCTGTGTGCCAGCGCCATTTTCTGGTCTAGTGTCTTCACTCAAGGTATAATTGTGAGACTCTTCTAACATGTGTCGGGAGCTGATGTTTGCGCAGTCCGTAGTTCGTCTGTTCACTCCCTGCTGGGTCTAGATGAAGAATAAAGTCTCCAGGTTGCAAACAAAGCAGCTGGGCCGGCTGCGTGCGCATCTTTGCATACAGGCGCCACTTCCTTTCCTTTTTGTGTTCACGTAACCCCCAGCAGGGAACAGCTGGCTCACACGGTGGACGTCCACCTTGAGAAACGCCAGACTTCCTCCCAAATGTCTGTGCCGCCATGCGCCCTTATCGGCTCAGTGTCAGAGCCCCGCACCCTCCACACCGTTTCAGTTTGAGCCTCTTCTGTAGCTGCGTGGCGACAGCTCATCGTGGGTGTTGGGCACATTTTCCTAGTGGCTAACAAGGCTGGAATCTCCCCTGTCTCACTGGCCGTTTGCACGTCGTCTGGGTGCAGTGCCTGGTCCGACGCCTTTGATGATGGTTTGTAAGTGGGTCATTTGCTTGCTCTTGAGTTTTGAGAGCACTTCGTGTGGGCCTGATTCAAGTCCTTGGCCAGATAAACACTCTGACCCTTTAGCCCCTCTTACTGCTCTTTGCAGAGCCTTCTGAAGCGCAGGTGGCTCATTCCCAGGCAGAGCCGTCCGTCGGTCTGTCCGCAGGGCCGTGGCCACACAGGAGGCTCATTCCCAGGCAGAGCCGTCCGTCGGTCTGTCCATCTGCAGGGGCATGGCTGCACAGGTGGCTCATTCTAGGCAGAGCCGTCCGTCGGTCTGTCCGTCCACAGGGCCGTGACCACACAGGAGGCTCATTCCCAGGCAGAGCCGTCCGTCGGTCTGTCCATCTGCAGGGCCGTGATCACACAGGTGGCTCATTCTAGGCAGAGCCGTCCGTCCGTCGGTCTGTCCGTCTGCAGGGCCGTGACCACACAGGAGGCTCATTCCCAGGCAGAGCCGTCCGTCGGTCTGTCCGCAGGGCCGTGACCACACAGGCGGCTCATTCCCAGGCAGAGCCGTCCGTCGGTCTGTCTGCAGGGCCGTGACCACACAAGAGGCTCATTCCCAGGCAGAGCCGTCCGTCGGTCTGTCCGCAGGGCCGTGACCACATAGGAGGCTCATTCTAGGCAGAGCCGTCCGTCCGTCGGTCTGTCCGTCTGCAGGGCCGTGGTTGCACGGACGGCTGTGGTGATTTCTTCCTGTGTTTCGTGGCCTTGGGTTCACACTCGGGTCTATTTGGTGCTGATCCCTGGGTGCCGTGCAGGGCGGGGCCCCCTAATGACATCAGCACGAGTGCCCTCCTCGAGCCACACTCTGTCCCCCGATCTGTGTTTCTGTCTTCAACGCTTCAGGGCCGGCGCTGTGGCACAGCCGGTTACGCCTGGCCCGCAGTGCCGGCACCCGAGTCCCGGCTGCGCCACTTCCAACCCAGCTCCCTGCTGTGCCTGGGCAAGCGGCAGAGGCCGCCCCAAGTGCGTGGGCCCCACACCCCCGCGGGAGACCTGAGGAAGCTCCTGGCGCCTGGCTTTGGCCTGGCCCGGCCCTGGCTGCCATGACCATTTGGGGACTGAACCGGCGATGGAAGACTTCTCTGTCTCACCTCTCTCCACCTCTGCCTTTCAAATCAATAAACCAAATCTTTAAAAAAGGAACCCACGCTTCCCCACTTGGGCTTCCTGCGTTTTCGAGTCTAGAAAGCTACGTCTCCGAGCCCAGCGCTGCCCTGGACATTCGAGCCGATCTTCCTCCTCGCCTCCTCCCGACGGAACGCCGCAGGGCCCGAGACTTCCTGGGACAGCCTGGGCCCGCCGGCTTCACTGTGCACTGCTGGTGTTCCCGACGCCCTTTGCTGGGCTCCAAGTCCCCTTCGCCGGCCTGGGTCGTGGGACGCTCTCTCTGCGCCCACGCTGCAAGCGCTCCACGCGCTCCCCGCGGTCCTGGGACAGCGCCCCTCCGGCCTCCTGGGCTGAGCCGTGGAGGTTTTGCTCGGGAAGCAGGCACGGCGCGTGTGGCCTTGCTGCCTTTCCCCTGCTGTCTCTGCCTCCGGCCGGAGGGTGCTGCTGGCCTCGAGGACGGCTTGGCGAGGGCTTCTGTCCAGTCTCCCGGAGAGCTTGTCCAGGCCCGGCCCTGCGTTCTAACGTGGGGCGCAGTCGGCTCTTAACTGCAGGTTCCATGTCTTACAGACACAGTTACTTAGGTTACATCTTACTTTTGTTTACTTTTATTTACTTTTATTTATTTGGAAGGGGGGGTGGATATCTCATTGACTGGTTCTCTCCGGAAACCGCCTGCGGCAGCCACAGCTGAGCCAGGCTGGGGCCAGGCTGGGAGCGCCATCTCAGCTGTCCTGGGTGGACAGCAGGGCCTCAGCCTGAGCCCCAGTGTGCACATCCGCGGGGAGCTGGAACCCACGCACGACCTGTGCGTCCCAAGACCTCAGCTCCGTGCCAGACCCCTCGCCTGGGTCTTTTATTTAGACTTTTTTTTTTTTAAAGATTTATTTACTTTACTTGAAACTCACAGTTACACACAGAGAGAAGGAGAGGCAGAGAGAGAGAGAGAGAGAGACCTTCCATCCTCTGGTTCATTCCCCAGTTGGCTGCGGTGGGCAAAACTGTGCTAATCTGAAACAAGGAGCTTCCTCCGGGTCTCCCACGCAGGTGCAGGGGCCCAAGGACTTGGGCCGTCTGCCACTGCTTCCCCAGGACATAGCAGTGAGCTGGACTGGAAGTGGGGCAGCCGAAAGGCGAACCGGCGCCCATTTGGGATGCGGGCATTGCAGGCGGAGGCTTTACCCACTACACCACAGCGCCGGCCCCTTATTTAGTCTTAAATAAGCCTTGGTGATTTATATCATTAGAGGAATTTGTCCATTTTGTATATCACAGAATTTACTGGTAGAATGGTATTCACACAATATCTCGGCCGTGTGCACTGTGGGGGCCATGTGCAGTGTGTGGGCCATGTGCAGTGTATGCGCCATGTGTAGTGTGTGGGCCGTGTGCACTGTGGGGGCCATGTGCAGTGTGTGGGCCATGTGCAGTGTATGCACCATGTGCAGTGTATGCACCATGTGCAGTGTGTGGGCCGTGTGCACTGTGTGGGCCGTGTGCATTGTAAAGGCCATGTGCACTGGAGTGGGCTGACAACAGCCCAC